>WFAB01003545.1:0-15020 GCA_018977245.1 Lethenteron camtschaticum
ACACGCAGACACACGCAGACACACGCACACAAACCGCACACACACACACGCAGACACCTTAATAGACTGTAGGGTCAAGTGCTGTTAGTAACATTGAGTAGCACCACCTATGTACTCCCCCGTGTCTCCCCCGTGTCTCCCCCGTGTCTCTCCCCGTGTCTCCCCCGTGTTCTCCCCCGTGTCTCCCCCATGTCTCCCGTGTCTCCCCCGTGTCTCCCCGTGTCTCTCCGCGTCTCCCCGAGTATCCCCGTGTCTCCCGGTCCCCGTGTCTCCCCATGTCTCCCCGTGTCTCCCCGTGTCTCCAGTGTCTCCCAGTGTCTCCCCACATCTCCCGTGTCCCGTGTCTCCGCACCATCTGTGCCTGTCCTGCAGGGTCATCCTCCATCTTCACGTCTCCCCGGTGTCTCCCCCGTGTCCCCCCGTGTCTCTCCGTGTCCCCCATCTCTCCCCGTCTCTCCCCGCGTCTCTCCGCGTCTCCCCGCGTCTCCCGCGTCTCCCGTGTCTCCGTGTCTCCCCACGTCTCCCCGTGTCCCCCGTGTCTCTCCGTGTCCCCCATCTCTCCCCGTCTCTCCCGTCTCTCCCCGTGTCTCCCGCGTCTCCCCGCGTCTCCCCGTGTCGCCCCGCGTCTCTCCGTGTCTCCCCGCACCATCTGTGCCTGTCTTGCAGGGTCATCCTCCATCTTCACGTCTCCCCCCGTGTCTCCCCCGTGTCCCCCGTGTCTCTCCGTGTCCCCCCATCTTTCCCCGTGTCTCCCCGCGTCTCCCCGTATCTCCAAGTGTCTCCCAGTGTCTCTCCGTGTCCCCCATCTCTCCCCGTCTCTCCCCGTATCTCCGTGTCTCCCGCGTCTCCCCGTGTCATCCAGTGTCTCCCCACATCTCCCCGTATCTCCCCGTGTCTCCGTGTCTCCCCGCGTCTCCCGTGTCTCCCCGCACCATCTGTGCCTGTCTTGCAGGGTCATCCTCCGTCTTCACTTCCTCATCCCCGGACAGCCGAGGAGGCGTTGTCACCGGCGTTGTCACCGTCACCGGCGTTGTCACCGGCGTCGTCACCGGGGTTGTCAACGGGTTGTCACGTCAGCGGTCGTGGTGGTGCCGGTAGCAGCGGAGCCGTCAGCTGGGCAGCGTTAGCAGCAGGAGCAGCAGCAGCAGGAGCAGCAGCAGCAGGAGCAGCAGCAGCAGCAGCAGCAGGAGCAGCAGGAGCAGCAGCAGCAGCAGCAGCAGCTGTAGCAGCAGCAGGAGCAGCAGCAGCAGGAGCTGTAGCAGCAGCAGGAGCAGCAGCTGTAGCAGCAGCAGCAGGAGCAGCAGCAGCAGCAGCAGCAGCAGCTGTACAGCAGCAGCAGCAGCAGCAGCAGCTGTAGCAGCAGCAGGAGCAGCAGCTGTAGCAGCAGCAGCAGGAGCAGCAGCAGCAGCAGCAGCAGCAGCTGTAGCAGCAGCAGGAGCAGCAGCAGCAGGAGCTGTAGCAGCAGCAGCAGCAGCTGTAGCAGCAGCGTGGAGGAGGAGGAGGAGCGCTCGGGACGCCACGGCCGCCGCTGCAGGAAGTGCGGGTGGGGCGTGGGGTCGGAGGTCGTGGGAGACGGGGGGGGGAGAGTGGTGGGGGGGGCGGTAGTGGGGGGAGGAGAGGGGGGGTCATGGGTTATGCATCGTAGTGATCATCGTCCTGACCACAGCCTTCATCACCATCATCACCATCACCACCGTCACCACCACCACCCACACCACCACCACCACCCACACCACCACCACTGTCACCACCATCACCATCACAACCACCACCATCACCACCACCACCATCACCACCACCACCACCACCATCATCACCACTACCACCATCACCATCACCACCACCACCGTCATCACCGTCATCACCATCATCACCACATCACCACCACCATCATCACCATCACCACCACCACCGTCATCACCATCATCACCATCATCACCACCACCACCACCATCATCACCATCATCACCATCATCACCACCACCACCACCGTCATCACCTATTCATCACCACCATCATCACCGTCATCACCGTCACCACCACCACCATCACCACCGTCACCACCACCACCGTCACCACCACCACCGTCACCACCACCACCGTCACCACCACCACCATCCCACACCGTCGTCACCACCACTCACGTTGGCCGCTGCCACCACCAGCGGCAGGCGATGCGGTCGTCACGGCGACCGCTGACGCCGTTGCCAAGGAGACGGCAGCTGGGGCGACGCCGATGACGTCACCGACGACGACGCCATCGCCACTGCTGATGACAGCGACGCTGATGATGATGGTGGTGGTAGTGCTGATGGTGGTGGTGGTGCTGATGATGGTGGTGGTGGTGGTGCTGATGGTGGTGGGTGCTGCTGATGATGGTGCTGGTAGTGTTGCTGTGATGGTGGTGCTGCTGATGCTGGTGGTGCTGATGATGCTGGTGCTGATGGTGGTGGTGCTGATGATGATGGTGGTGGTGCTGCTGCTGATGCTGATGGTGGTGCTGATGATGCTGATGATGATGGTGGTGCTGATGATGCTGATGATGGTGGTGATGCTGCTGCTGATGATGGTGGCGCTGATGATAATGATGAGGAGGAGGGAGCAGTTGTGGGAGCGGTGCATTGGCAGATCCTCAGCACGGCACCCTCCTGCTACGGGGGAAGGGGGGGGGGCAGAGGTCACTCACCGATGACCCACACAGAGGTCACATCCGGCCATCACGGTTGGTTACGTACGGACCCAGAGACACCCAGAGACACCCAGAGACACCCATAGAGACACCCAGAGACACCCAGACCCATAGAGACCCATAGAGACCCACAGAGACACCCAGACCCATAGAGACCCATAGAGACCCATAGAGACACCCAGACCCAGAGACCCACAGAGACCCACAGAGACCCATAGAGAGACCCACAGAGACACCCAGACCCATAGAGACCCATAGAGACCATAGAGACCCACAGAGACACCCAGACCCATAGAGACCCACAGAGACCCACAGAGACACCCCAGACCATAGAGACCCAGAGACCCACAGAGACACCCAGACCCATAGAGACCCACAGAGACCCACAGAGACACCCCAGACCCATAGAGACCCACAGAGACACCCAGACCCATAGAGACCTACAGAGACACCCACAGAGACCCACAGAGACACCCAGACCCATAGAGACCATAGAGACCCATAGAGACACCCACAGACACCCAGACCCACAGAGACCCACAGACCCATAGAGACCTACAGAGACACCCACAGAGACCCACAGAGACACCCAGACCCAGAGACCCATAGAGACCCATAGAGACACGAACAGACACCCACAGACACCCAGACCCACAGAGACCCACAGACCCATAGAGACCTACAGAGACACCCACAGAGACACCCAGACCCATAGAGACCCACAGAGACCCATAGAGACACCCAGACCCATAGAGACCCACAGAGACACCCAGACCCATAGAGACCCATAGAGACACCCACAGACACCCAGACCCACAGACCCATAGAGACCTACAGAGACACCCACAGAGACCCACAGAGACACCCAGACCCATAGAGACCCACAGAGACACCCAGCCCATAGAGACCCATAGAGACACCCACAGACACCCAGACCCACAGACCCACAGAGACCTGCAGAGACACCCACAGAGACCCACAGAGACACCCAGGCCCATAGAGACACCCAGACCCATAGAGACCCATAGAGACACCCACAGACACCCAGACCCACAGACCCATAGAGACCTACAGAGGACACCCACAGAGACCCACAGAGAAACCCAGACCCATAGAGACCCACAGAGACACCCAGACCCATAGAGACCCATAGAGACCCACAGAGACCCACAGACCCATAGAGACCTACAGAGACACCCAGACCCATAGAGACCCACAGAGACCCACAGAGACACCCAGACCCACAGAGACCCATAGAGACACCCAGACACCCAGACCCACAGAGACCCACAGACCCATAGAGACCTACAGAGACACCCACAGAGACCCACAGAGACACCCAGACCCATAGAGACCCACAGAGACCCATAGAGACACCCAGACCATAGAGACCCACAAAGACACCCAGACCAGAGACCCATACAGACAACCAGAACCATAGAGACCCATAGACACACCCAGACCCATAGAGACCCATAGAGACACCCAGACCCATAGAGACCCATAGATAAACCCAGACCCATAGAGACCCACAGAGACACCCAGACCCATAGAGACCCATAGAGACCCAGACCCATAGAGACCCATAGAGACACCCAGATCCAGAGATCCACAGACACCCAGATACCCACAGAAACCCACAGAGACCCACAGACCCACAGAGACCCACAGAAACCCAGACCCACAGAAACCCACAAGACACCCAGACCCACAGAAACCCACAGACACCCAGACCCACACAGACACCCAGACCCACACAGACACCCAGACCCACAGAGACCCACAGACACCCAGACCCATAGAGACCCACAGACACCCAGACCCACAGAAACCACTCACTCACCACTCACTCACCCTCACCACTCACTCACCACTCACTCACTCACTCACCACTCACCACCTTCACCTGTCGGGGAGGTCACCACTCACTCACCACTCACTCACTCACCACTCACTCACTCACCACTCACCCACCACTCACGCACCACTCACTCACTCACCACTCACTCACTCACCACTCACTCACTCACGACTCACCACCTTCACCTGTCGGGGGAGGTCACCACTCACTCACCACTCACTCACCACTCACTCACTCACCACTCACTCACCCACCACTCACTCACTCACTCACCACTCACTCACCACTCACCCACCACTCACCACTCACTCACCACTCACTCACTCACCACTCACCCACCACTCACCCACCACTCACTCACCACTCACTCACTCACCACTCACTCACTCACCACTCACTCACTCACGACTCACCACCTTCACCTGTCGGGGGAGGTCACCACTCACTCACCACTCACTCACCACTCACTCACTCACTCACCACTCACTCACCACTCACTCACTCACCACTCACTCACCACTCACTCACCCACCACTCACCACTCACTCACCACTCACTCACTCACCACTCACCCACCACTCACCACTCACTCACCACTCACTCACCACTCACCACTCACTCACCACTCACTCACCACTCACTCACTCACTCACCCACTCACTCACCCACTCAACACTCACCCACCACTCACTCACTCACCCACTCGCCACTCACACACCACTCACCACCTTCACCTGTCGGGGAGGTCACCACTCACTCACCACTCACTCACTCACCACTCACTCACCCTCACCACTCACTCATCACTCACTCACTCACTCACCACTCACTTACCACTCACTCACTCACCACTCACCATTTACTCACCACTCACTCACCACTCACCCACCACTCACCACCTTCACCTGTCGGGGAGGTCACCACTCACTCACCACTCACTCACTCACTCCCACTCACCCACCACTCACCCACCACTCACTCACCACTCACTCACCACTCACTCACCACTCACCCACCACTCACTCACCACTCACTCACCACTCACTCACCACTCACTCACCACTCACTCACCACTCACCCACCACTCACCACCTTCACCTGTCGGGGGAGGTCACCACTCACTCACCACTCACTCACTCACTCCCCACTCACCCACCACTCACTCACCACTCACTCACCACTCACTCACCACTCACCAACCACTCACTCACCACTCACCCACCACTCACTCACCACTCACCCACCACTCACTCACCACTCACTCACCACTCACTCACCACTCACCAACCACTCACTCACCACTCACCCACCACTCACTCACCACTCACTCACCACTCACTCACCACTCACCACCTTCACCTGTCGGGGGAGGTCACCACTCACTCACCACTCACTCACACTCACTCACTCACTCACCACTCACTCACTCACTCACCACTCACTCATTCACTCACCACTCACTCACTCACTCACCACTCACTCACTCACCACTCACTCACCACCTCACTCACCACTCACTCACCACTCACTCACTCACCACTCACTCACCACTCACTCCACTCACCACTCACTCACCCTCACCACTCACTCATCACTCACTCACTCACTCACCACTCACTTACCACTCACTCACTCACCACTCACCATTTACTCACCACTCACTCACCACTCACCCACCACTCACCACCTTCACCTGTCGGGGAGGTCACCACTCACTCACCACTCACTCACTCACTCCCCACTCACCCACCACTCACCCACCACTCACTCACCACTCACTCACCACTCACTCACCACTCACCCACCACTCACTCACCACTCACTCACCACTCACTCACCACTCACCCACCACTCACTCACCACTCACTCACCACTCACCCACCACTCACCACCTTCACCTGTCGGGGGAGGTCACCACCACTCACACTCACTCACTCACTCCCACTCACCACCACTCACTCACCACTCACCCACCACTCACTCACCACTCACTCCACCCACTCACTCACCACTCACCAACCACTCACTCACCACTCACCCACCACTCACTCACCACTCACCCCACCACTCACTCACCACTCACTCACCACTCACTCACCACTCACCAACCACTCACTCACCACTCACCCACCACTCACTCACCACTCACTCACCACTCACTCACCACTCACCACCTTCACCTGTCGGGGGAGGTCACCACTCACTCACCACTCACTCACCACTCACTCACTCACTCACCACTCACTCACTCACTCACCACTCACTCATTCACTCACCACTCACTCACTCACTCACCACTCACTCACTCACCACTCACTCACCACTCACTCACCCTCACCACTCACTCACCACTCACTCAGCCTCACCACTCACCCCCCCCCAGAGGTCGCAACCGGGTACCCGATACCCGATACCCGTACCCTACCCGATACCCGTACCCTACCCGATACCCGTACCCTACCCGATACCCGTACCCTACCCGATACCCGTACCCTAGTACCCTACCGTACCCTACCTGATACCCGTACCCTACCTGATACCCGTACCCTACCCTACCCGATACCCGTACCCTACTGATACCCGTACCCTAACCGATACCCGGCTACCCGTACCCGGCCGGGTACGGGTACCTGTTTGCGACCCTGGTGCGGCCGGGTACGGGTAAGGAATCAAAACCCGTTTGCGACCTCTGCCTCCCCCCCCCACTAACCCTCACCACTCACCCACCCCCCACTCACCCTCACCACTCACCCCCCCCTCACCACTCACCCACCCACTCACCCTCACTCACCCCCCTCACTCACCCCCACTCACCCTCACAACACTCACCCATCTCCCCCCCTCACCACCACTCGCTCACCGCTCTCACCCACCCCACCACCACCACCCACCCCCACTCACCTTCACCACTCGCTCACCGCTAGCTCACCACACTCACCCATCCCCCCACCACGCTCACCCCCCACTCACCTTCACCACACTCACCCCCTCCCTCACCGCTCTCACCTCGTCGTTAATCACGCGGCACCTCGACTCGTCCACCAGGACTCCACCACCACCACCACCTCCACCCTGCTGCTGCTGCTGCTGTTGCTTCTCCACCACCACCACCACCGCACCACCACCACCACCACCACCGCCACCACCGCCACCACCACCGCCACCACCGCCACCACCGCCACCGCTCTCCAACTCGTTCTGCTGCAGCGTGGCGACGGCCGAGTGTCCGGGCCTCCGACAGAAGGCCGGGAAGTCCACCATGTTGCCGCCCCCTTGAGGAAGAGCGCCTCCCGCAGCAGGCGGCGGTGTCGTCCTCCAAGTCCTTCTAGCTGCGCACGCCGCACCTCCGCCACGCTGCAGCGCAGACGCAGCTGCTGCAGCAGCAACAGGGCACCACCACCACCGCCACCACCACCGCCGCCACCACCACCACCGCCACCGCCACCACCACCACCACACCACCGCCGACATGCTGCGGCAGCAGCTGCCCCGAGTCAGGCTGCTGAGCTGCGGAGAGACGCCAGCGATACTAACGCCGCTGCCGGGGCGAGCGCCGCCAGCGCCGGGCCCCAAGTGGCGCACCGTCCCTCCGGGGAGAGCCGCGGGCAAACGGCGCTCACGCGGCGCTCCCGGCAAACTCCCGGTAGCGGCTAGCGACGCCCCACCGGGAGAAGCGCTTCCCGCGGTGATCCCAGCGGCGCTTCCGACGCTTCCGATGCTTCCCGCGGTGATCCCAGCGGTGCTTCCGATGCTTCCGATGCTTCTGATGCTTCCGATGCTTCCGATGCTTCCCGCGGTGATCCCAGCGGTGCTTCCGATGCTTCCGATGCTTCCGATGCTTCCGATGCTTCCCGCGGTGATCCCAGCGGTGCTTCCGATGCTTCCGATGCTTCCGATGCTTCCGATGCTTCCGATGCTTCCCACGGCGCTTCCAGCGGCGCTTCCGATGCTTCCAGCGGCGCTGCCGAGAACCGGAGCCGGCGCTTCTTGCTGCAGCGTGACGGTGCTTGGCAATACAAACTGCTGCTGCTGCTGCTGCTGTTGCTGCTGCTGTTGCTGCTGCTGCTGCTGTTGCTGCTGCTGCTGCAGCTGCTGCTGAACGCCGGGGCTAACGCCGCTGGTGGTGGTGGTGGTGGTGGCGATGGAAGGGGTCGGGTTGGTGGTGGCTGCTGCTGTTGATCGCGAAGCTGCCAACGTGGTGGTGGTGGCGGCCGTGGCGGCCGTGGTGGCGGATGACAGGACCCTCTGGAGGATGACCGGAGCAGCGGAGATCTGTGGGGGTACGGAGCACGGCTGTCATGGTTACTGTCGCCAGCGGCGGGATTGATCGCCGTAGCGGCCGCAACACTCTGTCGTCATCGTCGTCGTCATCGTCATCATTATCATCGTCATTGTCGTCGTCGTCACCATCATCGTCATCATCATCATCATCACCATTGTCATCATCACCACCATCACCATCATCATCGTCGTCATCACCATCACCATTGTCATCACCATCACCAGTCATCATCATCACCATCATCACCATCATCACCATCATCATCACCATCATCACCATCATCACCATCATCGCCATTGTCATCATCGTCAATGTCATCATCATCACCGTCATCATCACCGTCATCATCAACACCATCATCATCACCATCGTCGTCATCACCATCACCATTGTCATCACCATCACCATTGTCATCATCATCACCATCATCATCACCATCACCACCATCATCATCATCATCATCACCATCATCATCGTCGTCGTCATCACCATCACCATTGTCATCACCATCACCATTGTCATCACCATCACCATTGTCATCATCATCATCATCACCATCATCACCACCATCACAATCATCATCGTCATCATCACCATCAGCAGCAGCATTGATCACCAAGGTAAAAAGATCACGCCGCTCGACTGATTCGGAGTAAGACCTCTGCTGTCAAACCGGAGCCGACTCTGGGTTCAACACACCATCAAGACAAAGATCCCCCGTGTAGCCTTAACAGACTGTAGGGGCAAGTGCTGTTAGCGAGTAGCACCTATGAAGGCCGGCACGGCACACGAGGGGTGGGTGGCCAGCACCACGCCCGGCCGCCTTTGTCTCCCCAGTGGCGATGTTTACACACCGCACCAGGTACTCATTTGAGGCCGAGTCGACCTAGGGAGGCCCGGGACCAGTTCAGATAATCGTCACTGTTGGTGTTGGCCGTGAGCGGGAATCGAACCCGGGTCGCCGGGTTCATAGCGCAGCGTAGCGCTAACCACTACACCACCGCTCCCCAGTCATACACACACAGACACACACCTGTACACACACAGACACACACCTGTACACACACAGACACACACCTGTACACACACAGACACACACCTGTACACACACACACCTGTACACACACACACCTGTACACACACACACCTGTACACACACACACCTGTACACACACACACGCACACTCGCACACACTCACGCACACTCACGCGCACACTCACGCGCACACTCACGCGCACTCACACACACACTCACGCACAAGCACACACTCACGCACACACACTCACACACTCACGCGCACTCACGCACACTCAAACACTCACGCACACACTCACACTCTCACACACACTCACGCACACTCACACACACTCACACACGCACGCACACAAACTCACGCACACTCCACGCACACACACACAGGCACACACTCACGCACACACACACACTCTCACACACACACTCACGCACACACACGCACACACGTAACAGCCCTCCACGTAGCGCCAACGTCCGTGCGACGTTGCAGCCGTACCTGTATGAACGACGTGCAGGGCACCTGTTTGAACCTTTGGTGAACAGCGCACGGTGCGGAGACTTGCTGCTGCTGCTGCGGCTGTAAAAGAACTTGCTGCTGCTGCTGCTGTTGCTGCTGCTGCTGCGGCTGTAAAAGAACTTGCTGCTGCTGCTGCTGCAACATAAACTGCTGCTGCTGCAGCAGCACCTGCTGTTGCATGAGCTGCTGCTGCTGCTGCTGCTGCTTGTGCTGTACCAACTGCTGCTGCGTGCCCTGTTGCGCCACCTGTTTCAATATCTTCTGCGGAAGCTGCTGCTGCCGCTGCTGCGCTACGTGTTGGAGTACCACCTTCTGCTGCTGCTGAGTCATTACCTGCTGCTGCTGCTGCTGCAGGCTCTGCTTCAACACCGCATGCGGCGACAGCAGCTGCTGCTGTTGCTGCTGCTGCTGCATCAGTTTCTGAAGGGCGGGCTTGGCGAGCTGTTGCTGGAGACCCTGTTGTGGCCCCACAACATACTGCTGCACCGTGAAGCTGGTAGGTTGCTGTGGCCGTTGCTGCAGCAGTTGGGGCTGCTGCTGCGGCTGCTGCTGCTGCAATGGAGACTTGCGGGCTGTCTGCTGCTGCTGTATCTGCTGCTGCAGCTGTTGTTGCTGCAGCTGCTGTTGTTGTTGCTGCTGTTGCAGCTGCTGTTGCAACAGCTGCGCGGGCTGCACGACCGCCTGCTGCGGCTGCTGCTGTTGCTGCTGCTGTTGTTGTGCCCCTGCTTGTGTTAGTTCCTTGCTCATGATGGCTTGCTGCTGCTGCTGTTTCACCAGCTGTTGTTAGCTGCTGCTGCTGCCTAGCTTGCGGCTGCAGCAGCAGTTGCTGTGGCTGCTGTATTTGCTTAACCTGCTGCAGCTGCTGCTGTTGCTTTGGCTGCTGTTGCAGCGGTGCCTGCTGCTGTATTTCCTTCCCCTGCTGCTGTTGAACTTGCTGCTGCTGCTGCTGCAGCTGAGCCTGCAGCTGTATTTCCTTCACCTGCTGATGCTTAACTTCCTGCTGTTGCTGCTGTGCCTGCTGTCCTACTTGCAGCTGCTGCTGTTGCTGCTTGACCTGCAGCTGCTGTAGCTGCTGTAGCTGTTGTTGCTGCTGTTGCTGTAGGACTTGCAGCTGCTGCTGTTGTTGCTGCTGTTCCTGTAACTGCTGCTGCTGCTGTTGCTCCTGTAACTGCTGCTGCTGTATCTGTTGCTGTTCCTGCAACTGCTGTTGCTGCTGCTGCTGCTGTATAAGTTGCAGCTGCTGCTGCTGCTGTTGCCGTAACTGCTGTGGCTGTCCAATCAGCTGCTGCTGCTGGTTCACCTGTTGCTGTTCTATCTGCTGCTGCTGTTGTTGTTGTTGTTGCTGCTGTTGTTGTTGTTGTTCCACCGTTCTCTCCTCCTCCTTCACTTCCTCGTCCCCCTTCTCGTCTGCGGCCGGAGCGACGTTGTCACCCCCTCCGCCCGCGCTCATCGTAGCCCTGCACCTCAGAGTTCAAAGTTGCACGCGTTAGGTACGTAGCCCTGCGAGCCACTCGGCTCTTGAATCGGGTGCAACCGCAACAAACAAAAAACAAAGACTCAACACTACCCATAGACTCAACACTGCGCCATAGACTCAACACTTGCACCATAGACTCAACACTGCCCATAGACTCAACACTGCCCATAGACTCAACACTGCCCCATAGACTCAACACTGCGCAGACTCAACACTACCCATAGACTCAACACTGGCACCACCATAGACTCAACACTGCACCATAGACTCAACACTGCACCATAGACTCAACACTGCTACCCATAGACTCAACACTGCACCATAGACTCAACACTGCCCCATAGACTCAACACTGCACCATAGACTCAACACTGCCCCATAGACTCAACACTGCACCATAGACTCAACACTGCTACCCATAGACTCAACACTGCCCATAGACTCCAAACACTGCACCATAGACTCAACACTGCCCCATAGACTCAACACTGCCCCATAGACTCAACACTGCACCATAGACTCAACACTGCACCATAGACTCAACACTGCACCATAGACTCAACACTGCACCATAGACTCAACACTGCACCATAGACTCAACACTGCACCATAGACTCAACACTGCACCATAGACTCAACACTGCCCATAGACTCAACACTGCCCCATAGACTCAACACTGCACCATAGACTCAACACTGCACCATAGACTCAACACTGCCCATAGACAACACTGCACCATAGACTCAACACTGCCCATAGACTCAACACTACCCAACCAACACTGCCAGACTCAACACTACCCATATACCAACACTGCCCATAGACTAACACTACCCATAGACTCAACAATGCTGATAATACTAACAACACTGCACCATAGACTCAACACAGCATCCAGACTCAACACTTACCACACTCAAAACACTGCACCACAAACAAACACCAGACTCACGCTGCCCGTAGGACACGCGTCACCAAAGCGACCTTTAATAATTTTACTAAAAACCGTTCAAGAACTAAAACCGTTCAAAAAGGAAATCCGTTCAAAAATAAAACCGTTAAGAAATAGAAAACTAAACTCACCGCAACACAAACGAGGCCTTGCCGCCGCAGGCTCCGCTAGGAAACTAGTCGAGGCCGCGCGAGGCCTAGCCTCTGCACCGTCGTTTAAAGCCGCTCACCTCTCAGTCGGGTCTCCGAGCCTCATTAAGCTCGCGTCTAATGCTGGTCCCGCACCTCCGCTTACGTGAAGAACGCGGCGAGGATTGGAATCATCTCTTTATTTTAGTTTTTTAAAATCTTCCGGCGGGCTCCAAGCTTGTGGACGGGTGAGCTGATCCTGGCGCTGATTGGTCGGCGGCGGGGCACGTGAACGAGGAATCCCCCGCGCGGATTGGCTGTGTATTCGCTAGTCTGCTTTAGCCGGCGGTGGTGAGAAGGGGCGTTTGTAAATCGTAAAGCGTATAAGGGACTCCCCCCTCTCCCCCCCCACCCCCTCCCCCACTCCCCCCCCACCCCCTCCCCCACTCTCCCTAATGTAAACTTTCATGTTATTGATATAATATTATTAAAGTAATTATTACGATTATAATTATGATAATTAAATGGTGTATATTATTACTATAGTAATATTATAGTAAGATGATTCTAATGATGATCATTTAATGTTATATATTAGTTAAATTCGATACCTTATCATAATGACCATATTACGTTATTAATATTATAATGATAATGATGATTATGTAATGCTATATGTTGTTTCATTCATGCTAATATAACCCGACAACGCTGCCGACTAATTACACTATGTAACACAATTTTTGTTTGCTGGGTAAAAAGTGTTATTTATAAATTGCTTAAAGCCACAACAGAAAAGCAATATTTATCACCTGAAGATGGCCGCTTTTTTTGGGTTCCGAAAACGTCGTTTTTATTACCAAGATTTTATTTAACTCACTTCGTCTGTCTTCTTGGTTCTTTCCGGTAAAGTCACGTAGAAGGAAATAATAAAAGAATAAAAATAAAACATAATAAAATACAATTTTATTATACAATACGTAGAAGGGAAATAATAAAATAATTAAAACTAAATATATTAAATACTATTTTATTATAAAATACGTAGAAGGGAAATAATAAAATAATAAAAATTCAATATTATAAAATACAATTTTATTATAAAATGGCGTAGAAGGGAAATAATAAAATAATAAAAAATGAAACATCATAAAATAATATTCTCACGACGTTTCGGCCACAACGCAAGCAGCCGTCCTCAAGTGTAGACCAGGTCTTCGAAAGACAGCGTCTGAAACTTCGTGAGAATTATTTTGTTTTATTTTTATGTTTTATTATTTCCCTTAAAAATAAAACATAATAAAATAATATAATATATTAAGATATTTTATTATATATTATATTTTTACATTATATTATTTCATGATGTTTTATTAAATCATTTATATTAAGTTCGCTTGCGTGCTTGCTTGCGTGCTTGCTTGCTTACGACCGTGCAAAATCTTCCGGTCGTTTTTAACCCACTTCCGTGATCCAATCGAGCTGACATTTTCCACACAGACTCGTTGTGCCAGACAATTAATGTTCGTGAAAAAAAGATTCCCAAAATTTTACACTTTTTAGGCAAAAAAAATTATTTTACATATATTCAAATAGAACTCATTCATCGCTTTGGCTGAACGTCACAGTATAAGAGCCCAGAGCGCCTTCCACAGGCCGTGGCGGAGTAGCGCAGTTGGTAGCGCCCTCGCTTCCCATGCCAAAGGTCGCGGGATCGATCCCCGCGTCCTCCACAGGCGAATATATTTTTAAATCCTTTATATTAAGTTCGCTTGCTTGCTTAGGACCGTGCAAATCTTTCGCTCGTTTTTTAACCCACTTCCCGTGATCCAATCGAGCTGACATTTTCCACACAGACTCGTTGTGTGTGACAATTAATTTTCGTGAAATTTTTTTTCCAAAATTTTACACTGTTTAGGGAAAACAAATTAAATATTTAATTACCAATTGCTTAATACTGGCAGACAATCATCTGACCCATAGATTGCAGCCATCTCAAGCCAGAGGACGAGAGAACTCTAGCCGCCACGCATATAAAGGATTTATAGTGAAAAACTTTGTTTTTACGGGTTTACTT
>WFAB01003546.1:0-15005 GCA_018977245.1 Lethenteron camtschaticum
TGTGTGTGTGAGTCTGTGTGTCACTGTGTGTGTGTGTCACTGTGTGTATGGTGTGGTGTGTGAGTTGGTGTCATGTGTGTGGTCACTTGTGTGTTGTTGTGTGCAGTGGTGTGGTCTGTGTCTGTGGTGTGTCTCACGTATTCCATGATGGTGCTGGGATGGTCAAACCCCAGCACTCGCTCGCTCATGATGACAGCGCCCTGCTGATGGATCAGCGCCTGCCACACCACAAACACAGACACAGGTGAAGCTGCCCCAGGTAGCCTCTAGCAGGGCTGTAGGGGCAAGTGCTGTCTCTCCCCCCGTGTCTCCCCGTGTCTCTCCCCCCGTGTCTCTCGCCCCGTGTCTCTCTCTCCCCGTGTCTCTCTCCCGTGTCTCTCTCTCCCCCGTGTCTCTCTCTCCCCGTGTCTCTCCCCCGTGTCTCTCTCCCCGTGTCTCTCTCCCCGTGTCTCTCTCTCTCCCCGTGTCTCTCTCTCCCCGTGTCTCTCTCTCCCCGTGTCTCTCTCCCCGTGTCTCTCTCTCTCCCCGTGTCTCTCTCTTCCCGTGTCTCTCTCTCCCCGTGTCTCTCCCCCGTGTCTCTCCCCCGTGTCTCTCTCTCCCCGTGTCTCTCTCCCGTGTCTCTCTCCCCGTGTCTCTCTCCCCGTGTCTCTCTCTCTCCCCGTGTCTCTCTCTCTCCCCGTGTCTCTCTCTCCCCATGTCTCTCTCTCCCCGTGTCTCTCTCCCCGTGTCTCTCTCTCCCCGTGTCTCTCTCTCTCCCCGTGTCTCTCTCCCCGTGTCTCTCTCTCTCCCCGTGTCTCTCTCTCCCCGTGTCTCTCTCTCCCCGTGTCTCTCTCTCCCCGTGTCTCTCTCCTGTGTCTCTCTCCCCGTGTCTCTCTCCCCGTGTCTCTCTCTCTCCCCGTGGTCTCTCTCTCTCCCCGTGTCTCTCTCTCCCCGTGTCTCTCCCCCCGTGTCTCTCCCCCCGTGTCTCTCTCTGTGTCTCTCTCTCCGTGTCTCCCCCGTGTCTCTCCCCGTGTCTCCCCCGTGACTCCCCGTGTCTCTCTCCCCGTGTCTCTCTCCCCGTATCTCTCTCTCCCCGTGTCTCTCTCCCCGTGTCTCTCTCTCCCCCCGTGTCTCTCTCTCCCCGTGTCTCTCTCTCCCCGTGTCTCTCTCCCCCGTGTCTCTCCCCCCGTGTCTCTCTCCCCGTGTCTCTCTCTCCCCGTGTCTCTCCCCCCGTGTCTCTCTCTCCCCGTGTCTCTCCCCCCGTGTCTCTCTCTCTCTCCCCGTGTCTCTCTCCCCCCGTGTCTCTCTCTCTCTCCCCGTGTCTCTCTCTCCCCGTGTCTCTCTCCCCGTGTCTCTCTCCCCGTGTCTCTCTCTCTCTTCCCGTGTCTCTCTCTCCCCGTGTCTCTCTCTCTCCCCCCGTGTCTCTCTCCCCCATGTCTCCCCGTGTCTCCCCGTGTCTCTCCCCCCCGTGTCTCTCACCTGCTGTGTCTCCCCCAGGATGTAGTGTAGACGTGCCAGCACGCGTAGACAGTCCGCCGTGTCTCTGTGCGTCGCTCCGTACACGGCGTTGTACAGATGCAGCGCCTCGCCCACGAGCTCGCAACCCTCACGCACCTCGCCTGCAGAGACACGGGGAGGGGGGGAGACACGGGGGAGACACGGGGGAGACACGGGGGGAGAGAGACACGGGGACAGAGACACTCACTCAGCCACTCACTCATTCAGCCACTCACTCAGCCACCCACTCACTCAGCCACCCACTCACTCAGCCACTCACTCACTTAGCCACCCACCCACTCACTCAGCCACTCACTCAGCCACCCACTCACTCAGCCACTCACTCACTCACTTAGCCACCCACTCACTCACTCAGCCACTCACTCACTCACCCACCCACCCACTCACTCACTCAGTCACTCACTTACTCACTCACCCACCCACCCACTCACCCACTCACTCACTCACCCAGCCACCCACTCACCCACCCACCCACTCACCCACCCACCCACTCACCCACCCACTCACCGACCCACTCACCGACCCACTCACCCACTCACCCACTCACCCACCCACCCACTCACTAACCCACCCACCTACCCACTCACCCACCCACTCACCCACCCACCCACTCACTCACCCACCCACCCACCTACCCACCCACTCACCCACCCACCCACCCACCTACCCACCCACTCACTCACTCACTCAGTCACTCACTTACTTACACACTCACCCACTCACCCACCCACCCACTCACCCACTCACCCACCCACTCCAGTCACTCACTTAGTCACTCACTTACTTACTCACTCACTCACTCACCCACCCACCCACTCACCCAGTTACTCACTTACTTACTCACCCACCCACCCACTCACCCACCCACCCACCCACTCACCCACCCACCCACCCACTCACCCACCCACCCACCCACTCACCCACCCACCCACTCACCCACCCACTCACCCACCCACCCACCCACCCACTCACTCACCCACCCACCCACCCACTCACCCACCCACCCACTCACCCACCCACCCACCCACTCACCCACCCACCCACCCACTCACCCACCCACCCACCCACCCACTCACCCACCTACCCACCCACCCACTCACTCACTCACTCACCCACCCACTCACTCACTCACTCACCCACCCACCCACCCACTCACTCACTCACCCACCCACTCACCCACCCACCCACCCACCCACCCACTCACCCACCCACCCACCCACTCACTCACCCACCCACTCACCCACCCACTCACCCACTCACTCACCCACTCACCCACCCACTCACCCACCCACTCACCCACCCACTCACTCACCCACCCACCCACCCACCCACCCACCCACTCACCCACCCACTCACCCACCCACCCACTCACTCACTCACTCACTCACCCACCCACCCACTCACTCACTCACTCACCCACCCACCCACCCACTCACTCACCCACCCACCCACTCACCCACTCACCCACTCACCCACCCACTCACTCACTCACCCACCCACCCACTCACTCACCCACTCACCCACTCACCCACTCACCCACCCACCCACTCACCCACCCACTCACTCACCCACCTACCCACCCACCCACTCACCCACCCACCCACTCACCCACTCACTCACCCACCCACCCACTCACTCACCCACCCACCCACCCACCCACCCACTCACCCACCCACCCACCCACCCACCCACCCACCCACTCACTCACTCACCCACTCACCCACCCACCCACTCACCCACCCACTCACCCACTCACTCACTCACCCACTCACCCACCCACCCACCACCCACCCACCCACTCACCCACCCACCCACCCACTCACTCACTCACCCACTCACCCACTCACTCACTCACTCACCCACTCACTCACCCACCCACCCACTCACCCACTCACCCACTCACCCACCCACCCACCCACTCACCCACCCACCCACCCACTCACCCACTCACTCACCCACCCACCCACCCACTCACCCACTCACTCACCCACTCACCCACTCACCCACCCACTCACCCACTCACCCACCCACTCACCCACCCACCCACTCACCCACCCACTCACTCACTCACTCACCCACCCACCCACTCACTCACTCACCCACTCACTCACCACTCACTCACCCACTCACCACCCACCCACTCACTCACCCACCACCACCCACTCACCCACTCACTCACCCACCACCCACCCACTCACCCACCACTCACCACCACCACCCACTCACTCACCCACTCACCACCCACTCACCCACCCACTCACCACCCACCCACTCACTCACCACCCACCCACTCACCCACCCACTCACCCACCCACCACCCACCCACTCACCCACCCACCACCACCCACCCACTCACTCACTCACCCACTCACCCACTCACCACACTCACCCACCACCCACTCACCCACCCACTCACCCACCCACTCACTCACTCACCCACTCACTCACTCACCACTCACCCACTCACTCACCCACCCACTCACCACCCACTCACTCACCCACCCACCCACCCACTCACTCACCCACCCACTCACCCACCCACCCACTCACCCACCCACTCACCACCCACCCACTCACCCACCCACTCACCCACTCACCCACCCACCCACTCACCCACCCACCACTCACCCACCCACTCACCCACCCACCCACCCACCCACTCACCCACCCACCCACCCACTCACCCACCCACCCACCCACCCACCCACCCACTCACCCACCCACCCACTCACCCACCACCCACCCACTCACTCACCCACCCACCCACCCACTCACTCACCCACCCACCCACTCACCCACCCACCCACCACTCACCCACTCACCCACCCACTCACCCACCACCCACTCACTCACCCACCACTCACCCACCCACCCACTCACCCACCCACTCACCCACCCACCCACTCACCCACCCACCCACTCACCCACCCACCCACTCACCCACCCACCCACCCACTCACCCACCCACCCACCCACCCACTCACTCACCCACCCACCCACTCACCCACCCACTCACCCACCCACCCACTCACCCACTCACCCACCCACTCACTCACCCACCACCCACTCACCCACTCACCCACCCACTCACTCACCCACTCACTCACCCACCCACTCACCCACCCACTCACCCACCCACTCACTCACCCACCCACCCACTCACCCACCCACCCACTCACCCACCCACCACCCACCCACCCACTCACCCACTCACCCACCCACCCACCCACCCACCCACTCACCCACCCACCCACCCACCCACTCACCCACCCACCCACCCACCCACCCACCCACCCACTCACCCACCCACCCACTCACTCACCCACCCACCCACCCACTCACCCACCCACCCACCCACTCACCCACCCACTCACCCACCCACCCACCACCCACCCACCCACTCACTCACCCACTCACCCACCCACCCACCCACCCACCCACTCACCCACTCACCCACCCACCCACCCACTCACCCACCCACTCACTCACTCACCCACCCACTCACCCACCCACCCACTCACCCACCCACCCACTCACCCACCCACCCACTCACTCCACTCACTCACCCACTCACCCACTCACCCACCCACCCACTCACTCACTCACCCACCCACCCACTCACCCACTCACTCACCCACCCACCCACCCACTCACCCACCCACTCACCACCCACCACCCACTCACTACCCACCCACTCACTCACCCACCCACCCACCCACCCACTCACCCACCCACCCACTCACTCACCCACCCACCCACTCACCCACCCACCCACTCACCCACCCACTCACTCACTCACCCACCCACCCACTCACCCACCCACCCACCCACCCACCCACCCACCCACTCACTCACCCACTCACCCACTCACCCACTCACCCACCCACTCACTCACCCACTCACCCACTCACTCACTCACCCACTCACCACTCACCCACTCACCACTCACCCACCCACTCACCCACCCACCCACCCACCCACTCACTCCACTCACCCACCCACTCACCACCCACCCACCACCCACCCACCCACCACTCACCCACCCCCACCCACTCACCCACCCACTCACCCACTCACCCACCCACTCACCCACCCACCCACTCACCCACCCACTCACCCACCCACCCACTCACCCACCCACCCACCCACTCACCCACCCACCCACCCACCCACCCACTCACCCACCCACTCACTCACCCACCCACCCACCCACTCACTCACCCACTCACTCACTCACTCACCCACTCACTCACTCACCCACTCACTCACCCACCCACTCACCCACCCACTCACTCACCCACCCACCCACTCACCCACCCACCCACTCACCCACCCACTCACCCACCCACTCACCCACTCACCCACCCACCCACCCACCCACCCACCCACCCACCCACCCACTCACTCACCCACTCACCCACTCACTCACTCACCCACTCACTCACTCACCCACCCACTCACTCACCCACTCACCCACTCACTCACTCACCCACTCACCCACTCACCCACCCACCCACTCACCCACCCACTCACTCACCCACCCACCCACTCACTCACCCACCCACCCACTCACTCACCCACTCACCCACTCACTCACTCACTCACCCACTCACCCACCCACTCACCCACCACCCACCCACCCACCCACCCACTCACTCACTCACTCACCCACCCACCCACCCACCCACTCACCCACTCACCCACCCACTCACCCACCCACCCACCCACCCACTCACCCACTCACTCACCCACCCACCCACCCACCCACCCACCCACTCACTCACCCACTCACCCACCCACTCACCCACCCACCCACTCACCCACTCACTCACCCACCCACCCACCCACCCACCCACTCACCCACCCACCCACCCACCCACCTTGCTCCACCCTGCTCTCTCCACTGTACATGAAGGCGGGAGCGTCGCTAGCGGCTGTCTGCGCGTGTCGCACCAGCGGACGCAACTCGAGGACATCGTCCGCAGTGAAGGCGGCACGCTGGTGTCCGTCCATTGGGTAGTCGCGGAGACGCAGCTGGGGACACGTGGTGAGGGTGAGGGTCACGTGAGGGTGAGGGTCACGTGGTGAGGGTGAGGGTCACGTGGTGAGGGTGAGGGTCACGTGGTGGTGATGGTGGTGATGGTGGTGATGGTGATGGTGGTGATGGTGGTGGTGGTGGTGGTGGTGATGGTGGTGGGGGTGATGGTGGTGATGGTGGTGATGGTGATGGTGGTGGTGATGGTGGTGGTGGTGATGGTGGTGGTGGGGGTGATGGTGGTGGTGGTGATGGTGGTGGTGGTGGGGTGATGGTGGTGGGGGTGATGGTGGTGGTGGTGATGGTGGTGGTGGGGGTGATGGTGGTGGTGGTGATGGTGATGGTGGTGGTGATGGTGGTGGTGGTGATGGTGGTGGTGGTGATGGTGGTGGTGGGGTGATGGTGGTGGTGGTGATGGTGGTGGTGGGGGTGATGGTGGTGGTGGTGATGGTGGTGATGGTGGTGGGGGTGATGGTGGTGATGGTGGTGATGGTGGTGGTGATGGTGGTGGTGGTGATGGTGGTGGTGGGGGTGATGGTGGTGGTGGTGATGGTGGTGGTGGTGGGGGTGATGGTGGTGGGGGTGATGGTGGTGGTGGTGATGGTGGTGGTGGGGGTGATGGTGGTGGTGGTGATGGTGATGGTGGTGGTGATGGTGGTGGTGGTGATGGTGGTGGTGGTGATGGTGGTGGTGGGGGTGATGGTGGTGGTGGTGATGGTGGTGGTGGTGGGGGTGATGGTGGTGGGGGTGATGGTGGTGGTGGTGATGGTGGTGGTGGGGTGATGGTGGTGGTGGGGGTGATGGTGGTGGTGGTGGTGGGGGTGATGGGGGTGATGGTGGTGGTGGTGGGGGTGATGGTGGTGGTGGGGGTGATGGTGATGGTGGTGGTGGTGATGATGGTGGTGATGGTGGTGGTGGTGGGGGTGATGGGGGTGATGGTGGTGGTGGTGATGGGGGTGATGGTGATGGTGGTGGTGGTGATGATGGTGGTGATGGTGGTGGTGGGGGTGATGGTGGTGGTGGGGGTGATGGTGATGGTGGGGGTGATGGTGGTGGGGGTGATGGTGGTGGTGGGTGATGGTGGTGGTGATGGTGGTGGTGGGGGTGATGGTGGTGGTGGGGGTGATGGTGGTGGGGGTGATGGTGGTGGGGTGATGGTGGTGATGGTGGGGGTGATGGTGGTGGGGGTGATGGTGGTGGTGATGGTGGTGGTGATGGTGGTGGTGATGGTGGTGGGGGTGATGGTGGTGGTGATGGTGATGGTGGTGGTGGTGATGGTGGTGGTGGGGGTGATGGTGGTGGGGGTGATGGTGGTGGGGGTGATGGTGGTGGTAGTGGTGATGGTGGTGATGGTGATGGTGGTGGGGGTGATGGTGGTGGTGATGGTGGTGGTGATGGTGGTGGTGGGGTGATGGTGGTGGTGGGGGTGATGGTGGTGGGGGTGATGGTGGTGGGGGTGATGGTGGTGATGGTGGGGGTGATGGTGGTGGGGGTGATGGTGGTGGTGATGGTGGTGGTGATGGTGGTGGTGATGGTGGTGGGGGTGATGGTGGTGGTGATGGTGATGGTGGTGGTGGTGATGGTGGTGGTGGGGGTGATGGTGGTGGGGGTGATGGTGGTGGTGGTGATGGTGGTGGTAGTGGTGATGGTGGTGATGGTGATGGTGGTGGGGTGATGGTGGTGGTGGGGGTGATGGTGGTGGTAGTGGTGATGGGGGTGATGGTGGTGATGGTGGTGATGATGGTGGTGGTGGTGAGTGACACGTGGTGAGTGACACGTGGTGAGTGACGCGTGGTGAGTGACACGTGGTGAGTGACGCGTGGTGAGTGACACGTGGTGAGAGACACGTGGTGAGTGACACGTGGTGAGTGGACACGTGGTGAGTGACACGTGGTGAGTGACACCTGTATTCCCATCTTGATGCAGACCTCCCTCAGCATGGAGACTTTCTGCAGAGAGTATTTCTTCACAGCCTCATCCACTCCCTCACTGCACTCAGAGCGGGGGGGGGGGGGGATTTAGTCACCCACTCACTCACTCAGTCACTCAGTCACTCACTCAGCCACTCACTCAGCCACTCACTCAGCCACTCACTCAGTCACTCAGCCACTCACACAGTCACTCACTCAGCCACTCACTCAGCCACTCACTCAGCCACTCACTCAGTCACTCAGCCACTCACACAGTCACTCACTCAGCCACTCACTCAGCCACTCACTCAGCCACTCACTCAGTCACTCAGCCACTCACACAGTCACTCACTCACCCACTCACTCAGCCACTCACTCAGCCACTCACTCAGTCACTCAGCCACTCACACAGTCACTCACTCACCCACTCACTCACTTACTCAGTCACTCACTCACTCACCCACTCATCCACTCCCTCACTGCACTCAGAGCGGGGGGAGAGGGAGGGGATTTAGTCACCCACTCACTCACTCAGTCACTCACTCAGCCACTCACTCAGCCACTCACTCAGCCACTCACTCAGTCACTCAGCCACTCACACAGTCACTCACTCAGCCACTCACTCAGCCACTCACTCAGCCACTCACTCAGTCACTCAGCCACTCACACAGTCACTCACTCAGCCACTCACTCAGCCACTCACTCAGCCACTCACTCAGTCACTCAGCCACTCACACAGTCACTCACTCACCCACTCACTCACTTACTCAGTCACTCACTCACTCAGCCACTCACTCAGTCAGCCACTCACTCACTCAGCCACTCACTCACTCAGCCACTCACTCAGCCACTCAGTCACTCACTCACTCACTCAGCCACTCACTCAGCCACTCACTCAGTCACTCAGTCACTCATTCAGTCACTCAGCCACCCACTCAGTCACTCACTCAGCCACTCACTCAGTCACTCAGCCACTCACTCAGTCACTCAGTCACTCATTCAGTCACTCAGCCACCCACTCAGTCACTCAGTCACTCACTCACTCAGTCACTCACTCAGTCACTTAGCCACTCACTCAGTCACTCAGCCACTCACTCACTCAGCCACTCACTCAGTCACTCAGCCACTCACTCACTTACTCAGTCACTCACTCCCTCACTGCACTCAGAGCGGGGGGGAGAGGGAGGGGATTTAGTCACCCAGTCACTCACTCACTCAGCCACTCACTCAGCCACTCACTCAGTCACTCAGCCACTCACTCAGTCACTCAGTCACTCATTCAGTCACTCAGCCACCCACTCAGTCACTCAGTCACTCACTCAGTCACTCACTCAGCCACTCACTCAGCCACTCACTCACTCACTGCACTCAGAGCGGGGGGGGGGGAGGGGATTTAGTCACCCACTCAGTCACTCAGTCACTCAGTCACTCACTCAGCCACTCACTCAGCCACTCACTCAGCCACTCACTCAGTCACTCAGCCACTCACACAGTCACTCACTCAGCCACTCACCCACTCAGCCACTCACTCACTCACTCAGCCACTCACTCACTCAGCCACTCACTCAGTCACTCAGCCACTCACTCAGTCACTCAGCCACCCACTCAGTCACTCAGTCACTCACTCAGTCACTCACTCAGTCACTCAGCCACTCACTCACTCACTGCACTCAGAGCGGGGGGGGGGGGGGGAGGGGATTTAGTCACCCACTCAGTCACTCAGTCACTCAGTCACTCACTCAGCCACTCACTCAGCCACTCACTCAGCCACTCACTCAGTCACTCAGCCACTCACACAGTCACTCACTCAGCCACTCACCCACTCAGCCACTCACTCACTCACTCAGCCACTCACTCACTCAGCCACTCACTCAGTCACTCAGCCACTCACTCAGTCACTCAGCCACCCACTCAGTCACTCAGTCACTCACTCAGTCACTCACTCAGTCACTCAGCCACTCACTCACTCACTACACTCAGAGCGGGGGGGAGAGGGAGGGGATTTAGTCACCCAGTCACTCACTCAGTCACTCAGTCACTCACTCAGCCACTCACTCAGCCACTCACTCAGCCACTCACTCAGTCACTCAGCCACTCACACAGTCACTCACTCAGCCACTCACCCACTCAGCCACTCACTCAGCCACTCACTTACTCACTCAGCCACTCACTCACTCAGCCACTCACTCAGTCACTCAGCCACTCACTCAGTCACTCAGCCACTCACACAGTCACTCACTCAGCCATTCACTCACTCACTCAGCCACTCACTCAGCCACTCACTCAGCCACTCACTCAGTCACTCAGCCACTCACACAGTCACTCACTCAGCCACTCACTCAGTCACTCAGCCACTCACTCAGCCACTCACTCAGCCACTCACTCAGTCACTCAGCCACTCACACAGTCACTCACTCAGCCACTCACTCAGCCACTCACTCAGTCACTCAGCCACTCACACAGTCACTCACTCACCCACTCACTCACTTACTCAGTCACTCACTCACTCAGCCACTCACTCAGTCAGCCACTCACTCACTCAGCCACTCACTCACTCAGCCACTCACTCAGCCACACACTCACTCAGTCACTCACTCAGCCACTCACTCACTCACTCAGCCACTTACTCAGCCACTCACTCACTCAACCACGCACTCACTCAACCACTCACTCACTCAGCCACCCACTCAGCCACTCACTCACTCAGCTACTCAGCCACTCAGCTACTCAGCCACTCACTCAGCCATTCACTCACTCACTCAGCCACTCACTCACTCAGCCACTCACTCAGCCACTCACTCACCCATCCACCCACCCACCCACCCAGTCACCCACCCACCCACTCACTCACCCACTCACCCACTCACTCATCCACCCACTCACTCACCCACTCACCCACCCACCCACTCACCCACCCACCCACTCACCCACTCAGCAACTTACTCAGCCACCCACCCACTCACTCACCCACCCACCCTCCCACCCACTCACTCACTCACCCACCCACTCACCAGCCCAGCCTGAAGTTGTAGTACCCCATCTCACCCACCCACTCACTCACTCACCCACCCACCCACCCACTCACCCACTCACCCACTCACTCACCCACCACCCACCCACTCACCCACTCACCCACTCACCCACTCACCAGTCCACCCTGAAGTTATAGTATCCCATCCCACTCACTCACCCACCCACTCACCCACTCACCCACCCACTCACCCACCCACCCACCCACCCACCCACCCATTCACCCACCCACCCACCCACTCAACTCACCCACTCACTCACTCACCCACCCACTCACCCACCCACCCACTCACCCACTCACCCACTCACCAGTCCACCCTGAAGTTGTAGTACCCCATCTCACTCACTCACCCACTCACTCACCCACTCACTCACCCACCCACTCACCCACCCACCCACTCACCCACCCACTCACCCACTCACCAGTCCACCCTGAAGTTGTAGTACCCCATCGCCTCCACTGCGATCATCTCCCACAGCAACCGTGGACTCAGCCCCATCCACCCCAACGCGCTCAGCCCGGCTTGCCACGAGCCGGCAGCCACAACACCCCTCGCTGCCGGCTTCGGTGAGGGCGGTGAGGGTGGTGAGGGTGGTGTGGCTGGTGTGGCTGGATCCGATGAGGGTGGTGAGGGTGGTGAGGGTGGTGTGGCTGGCTCCAGTGGTGAGGGTGGTGAGGATGGTGTGGCTGGCTCCAGTGAGGGTGGTGAGGGTGGTGAGGGTGGTGTGGCTGGATCCGATGAGGGTGGTGAGGGTGGTGAGGGTGGTGTGGCTGGCTCCAGTGGTGAGGGTGGTGAGGATGGTGTGGCTGGCTCCAGTGAGGGTGGTGAGGGTGGTGAGGGTGGTGTGGCTGGCTCCAGTGGTGTGGGTGGTGAGGGTGGTGAGGGTGGTGTGGCTGCCTCTGGTGAGGGTGGTGAGGGTGGTGTGGCTGCCTCCGGTGGTGTGGCTGACTCCAGTGTGGCTGGATCTGGTGAGGCTGACTCCGGCGAGGGTCTGGCCGGTCGAGACCGACGAATCCAGCGACCGGTGTGGCGAGCCTCGTGTTGCGGCCGGGAGCGAGCGTCGTGGTGGGGCCGGGTGGACGTGTCGTGGTGGGGCCGGGTGGAGGGGTCGTGGTGGTGGTGGTGAGTGTCATGTTGGTGAGTGTCATGGTGTTGTGGCCGGCTTGGAGTGTCGGGTGTTGGGGCCGGGCAGGAGCCAAGGAAGCAGCTGAGGAAGTGAGCACAGCAGGCGGAGAGTGCGGAGACCTCCACCTGCTGCGGGGCGGGGGCGGTAGCAGCATCAGTAGTAGCAGCAGTAGCAGCAGCAGTAGCATCATCAGCAGCAGTAGCAGCAGTAGCATCATCAGCAGCAGTAGCATCATCATCAGCAGTAGCATCATCATCAGCAGTAACATCATCATCAGCAGTAGCATCATCATCAGCAGTAGCATCATCAGCAGTAGCATCAGCATCAGCAACATTATCATCTCATCAGCAACAGTAGCAGCATCATCAATATCAGTCCACCTGTAGGCACGGGTGAGTGGGTGAGTGGGTGGGTGGGTGAGTGGCTGAGAGGATGAGTGAGTGGGTGAGTGGGTGGGTGAGTGTGTGAGTGAGTGAGTGGGTGAGTGGGTGAGAGGATGAGTGAGTGGGTGAGTGGGTGGGTGAGTGGGTGAGTGAGTGGGTGGGTGGGTGGGTGGGTGGGTGAGTGGGTGAGTGGGTGGGTGAGTGTGTGAGTGAGTGAGTGAGTGGGTGAGTGGGTGGGTGGGTGAGTGGCTGAGAGGATGAGTGAGTGGGTGAGTGGGTGGGTGAGTGGGTGAGTGAGTGAGTGGGTGAGTGGCTGAGAGGATGAGTGAGTGGGTGAGTGGGTGGGTGAGTGGGTGAGTGAGTGGGTGGGTGGGTGGGTGGGTGGGTGAGTGGGTGAGTGGGTGAGTGGGTGAGTGGCTGAGAGGATGAGTGAGTGGGTGAGTGGGTGGGTGAGTGTGTGAGTGAGTGAGTGGGTGAGTGGCTGAGAGGATGAGTGAGTGGGTGAGTGGGTGGGTGAGTGGGTGAGTGAGTGGGTGGGTGGGTGGGTGGGTGAGTGGGTGGGTGAGTGGGTGAGTGAGTGAGTGGGTGAGTGGCTGAGAGGATGAGTGAGTGGGTGAGTGGGTGGGTGAGTGGGTGAGTGAGTGGGTGGGTGGGTGGGTGGGTGGGTGAGTGGGTGAGTGGGTGAGTGAGTGAGTGAGTGAGTGGGTGGGTGAGTGGGTGAGTGAGTGGGTGAGTGGGTGGGTGAGTGGGTGAGTGAGTGAGTGGGTGAGTGGCTGAGAGGATGAGTGAGTGGGTGAGTGGGTGGGTGAGTGGGTGAGTGAGTGGGTGGGTGGGTGGGTGAGTGAGTGAGTGGGTGAGTGGGTGGGTGAGTGGGTGGCTGAGAGGATGAGTGAGTGGGTGAGTGGGTGGGTGAGTGGGTGAGTGAGTGGGTGGGTGGGTGGGTGGGTGGGTGGGTGGGTGAGTGGGTGAGTGGCTGAGAGGATGAGTGAGTGGGTGGGTGAGTGGGTGAGTGGGTGAGTGAGTGGGTGGGTGGGTGGGTGAGTGAGTGAGTGGGTGAGTGGCTGAGAGGATGAGTGAGTGGGTGAGTGGGTGGGTGAGTGGGTGAGTGAGTGGGTGGGTGGGTGAGTCAGTGAGTGGGTGAATGAGTGAGTGGGTGAGTGGCTGAGAGGATGAGTGAGTGGGTGAGTGGGTGGGTGAGTGGGTGAGTGAGTGGGTGGGTGGGTGGGTGAGTGAGTGGGTGAGTGGGTGGGTGAGTGGGTGAGTGAGTGGGTGGGTGGGTGGGTGGGTGAGTGAGTGAGTGGGTGAGTGGCTGAGAGGATGAGTGAGTGGGTGAGTGGGTGGGTGAGTGGGTGAGTGAGTGGGTGGGTGGGTGGGTGAGTGAGTGGGTGAGTGAGTGAGTGGGTGAGTGGCTGAGAGGATGAGTGAGTGGGTGAGTGGGTGGGTGAGTGGGTGAGTGAGTGGGTGGGTGGGTGGGTGAGTGAGTGAGTGGGTGAGTGAGTGAGTGGGTGAGTGGCTGAGAGGATGAGTGAGTGGGTGAGTGGGTGGGTGAGTGGGTGAGTGAGTGAGTGGGTGGGTGGGTGAGTGGGTGGGTGAGTGACTGGGTGAGTGAGTGGGTGAGTGAGTGAGTGGGTGAGTGAGTGGCTGAGTGAGTGAGTGAGTGTGTGAGTGGGTGACTGAGTGAGTGAGTGGGTGAGTTAGTGGCTGAGTGAGTGAGTGAGTAGGTGAGCGAGCGAGTGAGTGAGTGGGTGAATGAGTAGGTGACTGAGTGTGTGAGTGGCTGAGTAGGTGACTGAGTGAGTAGGTGACTGAGTAAGTGAGTGAGTGACTGAGTAAGTGAGTAGGTGAGTAGGCGAGCGAGTGAGTCTGTGAGTGAGTGGGTGGGTGAGTGGGTGAGTGAGTGGGTGAGTGAGTGGGTGTTTGAGTGAGTGGCTGAGTGAGTGAGTGTGTGAGTGAGTGGCTGAGTAGGTGACTGAGCGAGTAGGTGTGTGAGTGGGTGAGTGATGTGGTTGAGTGTGTGAGTAA
>WFAB01003547.1:0-14992 GCA_018977245.1 Lethenteron camtschaticum
CATAACGTTTGAGCCGGGACGGGTGCACTATCCACTGCCTGCGACCGAATCGAATCCGGACGCATTGCGGCCGGCGGACCTCCACAACCTCCACGGGTCCCTGCCAAGGGCGATGCAATTTGGCCGATGTGCCAACGGGGACCTGGGGACAATGCAGCCACGCTTTTTGACCCCTACCCACGGGAGGCCAGCTGCCTGGTGTTTTGGCAGCCGCTCATTAGCCGCCTGCCGGCTTGCGGAATTCTCGGCAGCGGCCTGTCGCGCCTCGCGCAGCCGGTCAAGTGCGACCTTCAAAGGGGTCGGCACCGACGACCCCTTCTTGGAGGAGCCAACGTCCATCTGGACGTGCACCGGGGGCTCCGGTTCCCTACCGTACATTAAATAAAAAGGCGAAAATCCCGTGGAGGCATGAGGGGCCAACCGATACGCCGCCAAGACCCCCGGGACGAACAGGTCCCAGTCTGACTGGGACGTGTTCACCTGGTGGCACAGCATGGACGTAAGGGTGCGGTTCAAGCGCTCTACCATCCCATCTGACTGGGGGTGGTAGGGCGAGGTGCGGATTTTCTTGGTGCCAAGGAGGTCACACACCTCCTTGAGCAACCTAGACGAGAAATTCCGCCCCTGGTCAGTCAACAATTGTTCCGGCGCGCCCTTGTCAAACACGTATCCCTGGACGAAGGCCTCGGTGATAGAAGAGGCCAACTGATCGACCAAAGGCCATGCCATGGGCCAACGTGTGAGGTACTCAACGCCCACCAAGAGGTATTTGTGGCCCCGTTGGGATGCAGGGAATGGCCCCAAAATGTCGAGCGCCACGAGCTCATTAACGCGAGAAACCCGGATGGACTGCAGCGGGGCCCGGTCCTGGACGTAGAAGAGCGTGAAGCCGTCGTCCGTGACCGGCACGGTGGCATCCCGCTTGCTGAGCGTGGCCGTCAGCTTTTGCAGCGTGAACACGACGGAGGTCCTCATGAGCAGCAGGGCGCGCAACTCCCAGGGGCTAGGGGTCCTACTCTGAGTCTGGGTCCCTGCCGGCTAGCTCCGGTCTCTCTCTCTCGTGTCGGATCGTGGAGTCTGCCGACTCCACCGACCGGAGAGAGAAGCATGCAGTGGATAGTGCACCCGTCCCGGCTCAAACGTTATGTTCCATCTACCCTGGGGGATCCACCCCCAATTCCGGAGCGGCCGGCTGATGATGTATCCGGCGTGCCTGACCGGCCGGGTCTCGTTGACGGAGGTGACGTCCGACCTGTGTGTGTGCCCCCAGGCCCCTCCCGAGTGAGGCCGACAGAGACCCCCCAGGCACCGGAGGCCACGGCGGTGGGCCTGTTGCCCGCTGACGGCCCACCTGCACGGGTGGCGGACACCGCACGAGGGAGCGGGCCAGCAGCGCATACCCGCTCGAGGGGGGTGCGGCTCCGGTGACGGCCCTGATGGCCGTTCAGCGGGCCTAGCCCCTGGCGCCCGTTCGGCGCTATCCGGCGGATGAGGCCTTCGGGCTCTATTTGTTTTGTTTTTTTGTTGTTACTGTTCTGCTTGAAGGGCCGTGCTGCCCTAAGGTTGATTGCAGCCGGGTCGGCTGTTTTTTTTTACGGGGGGGGGTGATGTAGAGGAGTAGTGGAGAGTGGTGGCGTCGTGTGCGCTGTCAGGTGCGGTGACCTCACGGGACGTGGGGTCGCACGCGCTGGGCAGTGCACGTGACATCACCCCTCCGAGGGTATATAAGGGAGACCCCGTAACGTAAGCGGGGTCACTGGAGGAACGGGGATAGTGGAAGGGGTAAAGAGGGAACCAGGGATAGTGATAAGTGTTAATAAACCCTGGCGGAAGCCCCTAACTCAACCTCCGTCTCCGAGTACCTCCGTCTACGATACAACAACGTAAGCGGGGTCACTGGAGGAACGGGGATAGTGGAAGGGGTAAAGAGGGAACCAGGGATAGTGATAAGTGTTAATAAACCCTGGCGGAAGCCCCTAACTCAACCTCCGTCTCCGAGTACCTCCGTCTACGATACAACAACTGGTGTCAGAAGTGGGATTTTCTTGGTCAATACTACACAGGGTGCACAACTCCCAGGGGCTAGGGGTCCTACTCTGAGTCTGGGTCCCTGCCGGCTAGCTCCGGTCTCTCTCTCTCGTGTCGGATCGTGGAGTCTGCCGACTCCACCGACCGGAGAGAGAAGCACCTCTTCGGCTACCACCGGCTTCTCCCCAGACTCCCTATTTGATCCCTCTCACTATCCCTGGTTCCCTCTTCACCCTGTTTACTTCCCCGTTCCTATAGTGACCCCGCTTACGTTACGGGGTCTCCCTTATATACCCTCGGAGGGGTGATGTCACGTGCACTGCCCAGCGCGTGCGACCCCACGTCCCGTGAGGTCACCGCACCTGACAGCGCACACGACGCCACCACTCTCCACTACTCCTCTACACCTGTATAAAAGACACCTGGGAGCCAGAAATCTTTCTGATTGAGAGGGGGTCAAATACTTATTTCCCTCATTAAATGCAAATCAAGCTATAACATTTTTGACATGCGTTTTTCTGGATTTTGTTGTTGTTATTCTGTCTCTCACTGTTCAAATAAACCTATTAAAATTATAGACTGATCATTTCTTTGTCAGTGGGCAAACGTACAAAATCAGCAGGGGATCAAATACTTTTTTTTCCTCACTGTAAGGGTTTAGGTTAAGGGTTCAGTGGGTTAGAGGTTTGGGGGTTTATGGGTTAGGATTTTAGAGGGTGATGGGTTTAGACCGTTATGGTTTTAAGGGTAAAGGGGTTTTGAGGGTTGGGTTTTAGAGGGTTACAGTTTAGAAGGATATGGGTTTAAAGGATTCTCGGTTTAGAGAATTAGGTGTTTAGATATTTTATGGGTTTATTGTTAAAGGGTAGTGGTTTAGAGGGTTAGGAGTTTATAAGGTTTAGGGGTTTAGAGGTATCGGGGTTTCAAGGGTTAGTGATTTACAGTGTTAGGGGTTTAGTGGTTTGAGAGTTGAGGGTTTAACACCTAGACTTTCACAACTAATATTGTCCATAATAAAGTTTTTTTTTGGGTTAGTCTCCAACACTAAATGGCACTTTTTGTTGATGTGACAAATTTTACTAATTGACTGTTTCGGGTGGTGGTTGGTTTAACGACATGTTTATATTTACATAATCTAACAAAAAAAACCTTTATGGGTTTAGAGGGTTCCGGGTGTAGTGGATTATGTGTTTAGAGGGTTAGCATTTTAGGGGCATAGGTGTTTTAAGGGTTAGGCTTCTAGAGGGTTCGTTCTTTAGAGGGTTGGGGTTTAAATGTGTTGGGATTAGGTTACAGATTTAGGTTTTAGAACGTTAGGGTTTTGAGGGTTAGGATTTTAGAGGTTGAGGATTTAGGAGGTTATGAGTTCAGAGGGTTAGGGGTCTAGAGGGTTAGTTCTTTAGAGGGTAGTGGTTTAGATTGGTTGGTATTTAGAATGTTAGGGATTTAGGGTTTTAGAAGGTTAGGGTTTCAAGGATTAGAGGGTTAGGGATTCAGAGGGTTTAGAGGGTTTGGTTTTTAATGGCTTAGACGGTTAGGGTTAAAAGAATAAGGGGTTTAGAGAGTGAGGGTTTTGGTGGGTTAGGGTTTTAAGGGTAAAGGGGTTGAGGGTTAGGGGTATAGGAATTTAGAGGGTTAGGGGTTGAGATGGTTAGTGTTTTGGTGGTTTAGAGTTTTAGCTTTTAGAGGGCGAGGGGTTTAAAGATTAGGGTTGTAAGGGTAAATGGGTTGAGAGGGTTAGCGGTTTAGATGGTTATAGATTTAGATAGTTAGGGGTTTAGAGGGTTTTAATTGTTCGAGGTTTAGTGGTTAAGGTCTCTGTGCGAGTCCAACATGTTTGTATGAGTCTATGGTAAGATAAAAAGAGTTCAGTTTAATTTGTATATTTCGAAACAATTTGTTTACCTTTCCTGTGATGTTTTTGTATTGTATTTTTGTTGTTATTTTCTGACCCACAAGATTGGACGTCTGTGAAAACAAATCGTTATAGCTCATCAGATGCATCCAGTATAAATAAATATTCAAATTCTAATTCTATTGACCTCTGTGCGAATCTATAGATTTCTGTGTGAGTTTTTGGGCCTTTGAGTGTATGGATCTCTGTGAGGCTATGGGTCTCTGTGAGTATGGGGTCTCTGTGTGAGTCTGAGTGTCTGTAGGAATGTATGGGTCTCTGTTGGGGTCTATGGGTTTCTGGGTATGGTTGTTTGTGCGAGTCTTACATGCACAAATTTAACTTAAAATGGCCATTGAGGGTTGCGGAATCCAAGTTGAATATTAAGTTCCCTGCAGTGCAAGCCAGCTCTCTAGTCGTGTCAAACAGCCCCTTTAATTCTTTATAATAATAAAATAGACTTAGTCCAGGAAATCCACACTGAGTCACAGTCAGGTCCTGAATTGTTTTTTTACATTTCCGACGAATGAATGATGAGTTCTTACACAAGTGGAGGGGGGGAATTCGAGAGACTTGCACCGTTGTTTCAACTGCCATAGAAACAAACTGGTGACCTTAGGATCATCGCAAATCCAGTGTGCTAACCATTACACTGTGGCAAATCACCCACACGCTCACTCACCGAGCTACACACATTCACTCAGGACCGCAGCTCACAACACTTCTCTTTCTGCTTCTTCTCTTTTACTGACCCCATGCATAAAACATCAAGGTGCCTTACAATGGGGGGGGGGGGGGTAAGAAGTGGCTAAGTTAAAATTCGAGATGCTTTCTTAAAAGATAAATATTTTTAGGGGGGACCTGAAGGCCCAAACTGAACTAGACTCCCTGACCAACTTTGACAAAGAGTTCCAAAGTCCAATGGCCACCAAAGCAAAATCCCGGTCGCCCATGGACCACTTTGAGCTTTCTTCTCGCGATACAGAGATCTAAATCAGCGATTCTGATGATGCAATTTACATGAAAGTGACGCTTCACAGTGGACGTTATAATTCCCGCTGATGGCATTACTACTATAATAGCCCAGAAATGTGTGTAATGCACGTGACGTCACTCCACATACCCCCTCCCCCGTCATTAATAATAAAATAATCATGAACGGGTGGATTTTTACACTCACGCAGAAGGCCGAGTGGAAAGATAGTTTATTCGCAAAGTTGCTTCAAATATGACGTTTCTTTACAGAAAGTAAAAAATAAATATACGCAGCAGTGCTACATCCGTACGTGACGTCACTGCAAAAGAGACACCCCCCCCTCATTCATAATCATGAGCGGGTGGATTTTTACATTCCCGTAGGTTGATTGGAAATAATTTGTTTTACGCAAATTAACTTTAAATTTGACGTTTCTTTATTGAAATGTAATCAAATCAATATTTCTACGCAGCAACAAAGTGTATTTGGTGTCTTTATTTATTTCTTCAGCACTTGAAACAAAAGGTAAGTCTAATTTTTGCTTCTAAATTATTATAAAAGTAGCCTATAGCCCGTCCAAGGACGGGTGTATTGCAGTTAATCTGAAATATTCAATCGAAAATAAAGACCCGCTCATGATTATTAATGAGGGGGTGGGGCCAGGGTCCACATGAGTGACATCATCATTCCATGATCATTGATGAAGGGGGGGAGCTCCATGTGGAGTGACGGAATCCGCTCATGATTATTGATCAGGGGGGGGAACTCCGTGTGGAATGACATCATCCACTCTTGATTATTAATGAGGGGGTGGGTGGCGTGGTCCACATCAGTGACGTCATCCGCTCATGATTATTAATTAGGGTGTTTGTGTCCCGCGCGTGACGTCACTCCACATGCCGCACCCCCGTCATTAAGGTAGAGCAGAATTATTATTTGTTGCAAATTCGCTTTAAGTTTCACGTTTCTTTATTTAAAATGAATCTAATAAATAATTCTACGCGGCAACAAATTGGATTTGGGGTCTATATTTTTTCCTAAGATAAGTCTAATTTATGCTTCTATATTTTGGTTACATAGACATTTCTCGGTGATTTTCCAGATATTGTATTGCAATCCAATTTATTTGCACCCCAGCGACCGAAAGCAGAAAATAATAAAGTATCAGAGCAGTGAATTAGAACAAATTGAAGGTCAGCTATATACAGTGCTACAGTGAAATGCAGTGAAGTGTTTTATGACATAATTTCGTGCAAGATTCACTGCCATTCAATTAACACAAAATACAATTATACTCTGCTAATTTTTTTCGTAAATATTACAGCTTCCGTCCTAGGATGGGCAAAGAAGCTAGTTTGATAAGAGTAGGCCAATGTGTGTTGCTGTCACGGTTCAAATTTTCCAAATTCACAAATGACCGACAAATTCCTCAATTGGCATTCCACAAAGCAACATCACAACATGTAGCTACTGCAGACTACTGTATGTGCTGTACTGCGCCTTCGTGATAGCCTTGCGCTGTAAGCCTTGCGATTTTACACCTCCCCCTTTTATATCGTTTAGAAAATACGTTGTCACTTCATTATCAACACCACCGCTACCCGACTAGCATTGCCTCAACCCACACTCATGTCGCTGACAGCATCGTCTGCCCTTTCTCGTAACTGTCCGCTCTCAACCTTCACCTCCACCTAACCCTGTACACAAACTACTTTGCATCGCGCATAAAGAAATGTTCTGTACTATGGAGTACAATATAGTAATTACGCATGATATTTTAGTGATTTTATTTTCATAATGTACTGCTAATAATGTTTTAACGTTTACTGCCGAAACTAGTATTGAGTGTAGTATTTTTAGTAATTGAATGTAATGTTGCGGATACGTCTAGGATGAAGATGCACGCATTAACACGGCTTCAGCATTGTTTAGTCCTCGTGGCAAAATTGCGTTGATTTACGTCGTTTCGGTATTCGTTGTCGCACATTTAAGAAAAGCATCCCCGACATAAACCGGGGTATTACTGTCAACTAAATTATTATTATTCAAGACTTACCACCTCACGTGTAGGTCGTCGCGATGGCATGCTAGATGCTTGCACATTTGCCTGTTTCTCATTACGAACGTGTCCCAAGGCCTTGTTCAGATCACCTTGAGTGTGGGCCAAGGCAACTGCGTGCACGGACAGTGACCCACACTCGGCGCGGAGACGTGCCACCACCCCACGCACCTCGCGGCTGTACAGGTACATGTGGCGCACACTCACATTCACCTCCACCTGTCAGGAGGACAGAAACAAGAGTTAGGGACAAGGACATTTTTATTATTGTTACACTTCCTGACCCAGAAAATCCTGAGTCTCAAGAATATTTTTAACGAGGGTCATGCCATTTTTTTGGCAGCAGGAGGGGATGATGATTGCATGTGTCATCCGAATTCAGTAATTTTGCAAGTAATTTCCAGCATTGGGATAGATGAGCAATACATGTTCAATTGGAAGGGGTTTTTTATTTTATGGGAGGAAATCCATGTGTAGTGAGTCCAACTGAGTTGCAGAAGTTCTTCTTCAGAGGCAACACAGTGCATCACACGCCGTGCTCTGCTAGAGCCGGCATCACTCTGCAACACACACGATGCTGTCTGGCACCATACAGTTACATCCCCAATGTCACTCACTACACATGTGTAGAGTAGTATGACGACATGACATCATGAGCGCTGTGAGGCGCAATGACGTCATGTCACGGGAAATACTTAAGGGGGACCCCGTGGCGAAAGCGGGGTCGTTGTGGGAGCCCGGGATGGTGAGCGTCTTAAGGTCTCTCCTGCTCGTGACCGGACGGTGTTGGCTGACCCCCCATCCGGGTTCTACGAGTAGGAGAGCCGAAGATACAGCCAGGGGTAGGGCTCAGAGAAGTCTGCAAGAGCCGGTTAAGATTACGTGGGGTGCTGCTCTCCTCGGTCGGGTGGTGTTGGATAAGCCCCCATCCCAACTCGAGTGAGAGGCCAAGAGATAGCCCAGGCTAGGAATAGATAGAGCCTGACATCCGCGTCAAGGACTGAGTGTAGGGACACCTACCTCTGGTGTGTTGTGTTACCTCTGTGTTAATAAACTGGCGCAAGCCCTTACTAAGAGTTCAGTCTACGAGTCGTCCATGTACAGCAGGTGGAGAACATACACACTCCTCAATTAAGCCCACAAATCAACTATGCATCATAACGCTGGCCGTGGAAACCTAAGTTTATGAATAAAATAATTGACGTGGCTCAGCGGTAGTGCATTTGCCACTTGTTGCAGAGGTTTGCGGTTCTATTCCGACAGGCCGTCCTGGTTAATACTAAGATGTACGAGCCGTAAAATAAACGCCATCGGCTTCACAGGGGACATCGAATATCCCGTTTAACATGTAGGCTTTCACGACGAATATCATCCATAAGAGGTTTGTTTTGTTAGATCGTGTAAATATATGTGTCGTTAAAATCCACCACCACCCGACACAGCCAACTAGTAAGGGTTGTAATGTAAACAGAACATGCCAATTTGTCACTAGTACAGTACACTGGTGTGTTGGAGAGCCAAGCCACAACATTTACAATCTGAGTACGATGTTTTGCCAGTATTACAACTAGCTTCATCAGGCGACAGACAGATTTGTGGAGAAGTCCACCTGTTTTGTTCCTTATATAGAGGCGTAGATGTGGTGACCACACTTCACGCTCTTGCGTAAAGTGGAGGGGGGGCGATTAATGAGTCAACGTACATTATGCATGTGCATTATACGAGCCCTTTAATCTTGTCCTTCCAGTCCATTGTGTGTATTAAAATAGCCGTATCAATGACAATACTATATTCTATCAAAAAAAATATATATATATTTTGAAACAATCTTTTTTATATGTTATGTTTCGGCTTGGGTCTAATTGTCAACGCTCAACTTACGTAGGCTGTAATTGACCACGGTCCCTTACATTATGGCAAGCCTCGGGGCCACTTCCTGGAGATGTGGAGTTCTGCCATTACTCATACGGTACATTTCATTAAAGCGTGTTTAAAAAAAAGTATTTTAAAATATTACTTATTCAAAAGAAGTTTTAGCATCTGTATTATTAGTGCTGTTACCAATACCTCAATGAAGCCCTCATATATTGCTCATACATGTGCAATAATACAGGTCGACGACAAGCGACTGTGTTCATTCAGACGCTGTCTCCCCGACAGACCTGTTCTTCACCTGAGGACGGCTGCTTGCGTTGTGGCCGAAACGTCGTGAAAATTGTATTTTATTATGTTTTATTTTTATTATTTTATTATTTCCCTTCTACGTGACTTTACCGAAAGAACCAAAAAAGAAGCGACTGTGTCTCCGTCTGTTTATTTCTTCGTTATATGGACAGCTCGCGTTCCGCTCTCTCGGACGTTCCGCGGCGCGTCGCGTGAGCTGGGGTCCCGCTTCCCCGCTCCCGCGCACCGCTGGCAGACGGCGCGCTGGGAGCCGTCTCCGCGTCGCCACGTGGCCGATGGCTCACGGAGACCCGCGACGTGGTCCAACTTCCAGCTCTCACCAACTGACCTCGAGCCCCTTCCGGCTCTCCATTATATCCCCTTCCCGCGTCACCCAGACTCTGCCCTTCACCACACCCCTTGAGAACTTTCCAGATAATACCACCCCCTAGCGCCCGTGGGCTCCACCCTTGAACCCTTCCCCCGATGGCTCGTGTCGCCTGGATGGGTTAAGGGCTGGGGCGGCGAAGCCCCAGCCTACGCTCGCATTACACATGTAAGAATTAAAGCTGTTGGGAATGCATCCCCATATATACAATTGTCTAATGAACTCCTTTATGCGCCGATTTGATTAGTGGCCACTTCTCCAGCATACACATTTTGAGCGCTAAGCAAGGTCTGCCTGTACAATAATTTTCACTATTATTATTCAAGCACACAAATACCTCTCTAGACGTGGGCAGCATGGCTCGACCTCTGGTCTTGCTCCGTGAATTGCCGGCATTCTCGCAGACGCCCCATGCCTCACTGCATGCAGCTAAAGACATGGCTGTACTCTCCAATTGCTGTCAAATGAGAAGAGAGTTTAAGACACCATGAAGCACTTTTCTTGACACTGCAACACCACCACACCATCTTGACTAGTTTTACCGTGTCAATGACCACATATGCCAATGCAATTTATATACAGTGAGGGAACAAAGTATTTGATCCCCTGCTGATTTTGTATGTTTGCCCACTGACAAAGAAATGATCAGTCTATAATTTTAATGGTAGGTTTATTTGAACAGTGAGAGACAGAATAACAACAACAAAATCCAGAAAAAACGCATGTCAAAAATTTATAAATTGATTTGCATTTCAATGAGGGAAATAAGTATTTGACCCCCTCTCAATCAGAAAGATTTCTGGATCCCAGGTGTCTTTTATATAGGTAACAAGCTGAGATTAGGAGCACACTCTTAAAGGGAGTGCTCCTAATCTGAGCTTGTTACCTGTATAAAAGACACCTGTTCACAGAAGCAATCAATCAATCAGATTCCAAACTCTCCACCATGGCCAAGACCAAAGAGCTCTCCAAGAATGTCAGGGACAAGATTGTAGACCTACACAAGGCTGGAATGGGCTACAAGTCCATCGCCAAGCAGCTTGGTGAGAAGGTGACAACAGTTGGTGCGATTATTCGCAAATGTAAGAAACACAAAAGAACTGTCAATCTCCCTCAGCCTGGGGCTCCATGCAAATCTCACCTCGTGGAGTTGCAATGATCATGAGAACGGTGAGGAATCCGCCCAGAAATACACGGGAGAATCTTGTCAATTATCTCAAGGCAACTGGGACCATGGACGCCAAGAAAACAGTTGGTAACACAGTACGCCGTAAAGAACTGAAATCCTGCAGCGCCCGCAAGATCCCTCTGCTCAAGAAAGCACATATACATGCCCGTCTGAAGTTTGTCAATGATTCAGAGGACAACTGGGTGAAAGTGTTGTGGTCAGATGAGACCAAAATGGAGCTCTTTGGCATCAACTCAACTCCTGTGTTTGGAGGAGGAGGAATGCTGCCTATGACCCCAAGAACACCATCCCCACCGTCAAACATGGAGGTGGAAACATTATGCTTTGGGGGTGTTTTTCTGCTAAGGGGACAGGACAACTTCACCGCATCAAAGGGACGATGGACGGGGCCATGTCCGTCAAATATTCGGTGAAAACCTCCTTCCCTCAGCCAGGGCATTGAAAATGGGTCGTGGATGGGTATTCCAGCATGACAATGACCCAAAACACACGGCCAAGGTAACAAAGGAGTGGCTCAAGAAGAAGCACATTCAGGTCCTGGAGTGGCCTAGTCAGTCTCCAGACCTTAATCCAATAGAAAAGCTGTGGAGGGAGCTGAAGGTTCGAGTTGCCAAACGTCAGCCTCGAAACCTTAATGACTTGGAGAAGATCTGCAAAGAGGAGTGGGACAAAATCCCTCCTGAGATGTGTGCAAACCTGGTGGTCAACTACAAGAAACGTCTGACCTCTGTGATTGCCAACAAGGGTTTTGCCACCAAGTACTAAGTCATGTTTTTCAGAGGGGTCAAATACTTATTTCCCTCGTTGAAATGCAAATCAATTCATAAAATTTTTGACATGCGTTTTTTCTGGATTTTGTTGTTGTTATTCTGTCTCTCACTGTTCAAATAAACCTACCATAAAATTATAGACTGATCATTTCTTTGTCAGTGGGCAAACGTACAAAATCAGCAGGGGATCAAATACTTTTTTCCCTCACTGTATGTAAAACTGCTCAATTATTTACAACTAGCCTTTAGCCCGTCCAAGGACGGGTGTATTGCAGTTAATCTGAAACTTGCAAGCAAAAAGCAGACCGCGACGTGATATTCATTGCATTAATGCGTGTGCAATTTGTAAGGGCGCAGTGACACAGACCTATTTCATTTTAAGGTTATAATCCCTTGTTCATCATGACATCCTTTTTACTTTGATGTCTCAATAGCATTACGGAGATTGCTTGACTTGAGGGTTTTGCCTTTGTAGTGAGGTTTGTAAGTTAACGCTGAGGAGGGGGGAGGAGGCACCTCGGCCCCCCATGTGGAGTGACGTCAGCCGCTAATTATTATGAATGGGGGGAGGTGTCCATTTGGAGGACGTCACCTTATGATTATTAATTAGGGGGGCTGTTCGATGTGGAGTGAGTGACTTCTGACTCGACTTGGGACTTGCCTGATCTTTGACCCGACTTGACTCGGGACTCGAGAGCAAAGACTTGAGACTTACTTGTGACTTGCATAACAATGACTTTGTCCCACCTCTGGCTGTGTACACGGTAGTGTAGCGGTTAAAACGGTGCGCTACGAACCTGGAGACCCAAGTTCTATTCTGGCTCTCAGCCAACACGTGACGATTATCTGAACCGGTCCTGGGCCTCCCCTAGGTCGACTCAGACTCCAATGAGTACCTGGTGCAATGTAAACATCACCACTAGGGAGAAAAAGGCGGCCAGGAGTGGTGTTGGCCACCCACCCCCCTCGTGTGGCGTGTCAGCCTTCAGATGTGCTCCTCGCTAACATCACTTGCCCCAAGTGTGTTTAGGTTATACCGGGGATCTGTGTCTTGTACATGTGTGTACACGTGTTTGTCTTGTCTATGTGTGTGACCAAAAGTATGTTAAAGCTATGTGGGGGATATTTGTCTTTGCCTATGTGTATAGAATGTGTGGTGCAGTAGTTAGCGCACCGCACTGTGCTACAAACCCCGGCAGAGAGCCGAGTTTGATTCCCACTCATGGCCACTGCCACCACCAGCACCGGTGGCAACAATTGATCCTCATGGTGGTACACCAGGGTACCAAATAATACAAAATGGCCGAGGCAATTAAATATTTTATTTCTGGGACACTTTTTCCCCAGGGGTGTACTTAACTCCGCGACTGGGGTACCAATCAATGCGAAATCAGTGCTACTCCGCGATGTCGAAACACCAAATATTAGCATTAAAAAATCCGTTTTCGAAAAATTAAACTTTTAAGAGTGCATTGTGTACAGCTCGTTGAGATGAGTCGATTACCGCATTGCCGACCATCACCAGACTAAAAATGATTGCATCACGGACATTATGCGAGAGCCGGGGAACTATGGTACCCTGGGGTACCGCCCTGAGGTTCAATTATCAGAACTGGTCCCGAGGCCTCTCCTAGATCAACTCCGCTTCAAATAAGTACCTAGTTTGGTGTGTGACGTACCTGGGGCGTTGTGATCAACCATGCCCTCGTGTGCCACAGTTCCAGCCTCAATACATGCTGCTATTTGCTTACAGCACTTGCCCCAACAGTCTACTGAGGCTTTATGATTGACCTCTGTCTTTGTCTGAACCGTGTGCAGAGGCTGGGTGTGCCCCCAAGAAACTTCATACATGCCGCTCCTTACGGATTGATATACTTTGGTAAGTTAAAAAGGGTGGCTTGGGGCTGTTATTGCATAATTCCAACGTCACAAGCACCATGGTGATGTCACTGCCACTTAGTGGCAAATGGCAGTTATTGTTGTTGAGTAGGCCATGGGGGGATGGTTAGGTGAGTGGGTTGGCGAGTGGGTGGGTGGATAGGTGGGTGAGTGGGTGGGTAGGTGGGTGAGTGGGTAGGTGGGTGATGTGGTTTGTAACTATGTATATCTCTCTCTTCCGCTGTGCATGGCCCCTGCAGGTGGTTGGAAGAAACCATACAGCCTGCCGGGGAGCTTCCCACTACACTCTGTGCTCAAGAGCCAGGACACGGAGTTTGTGGACTTTATCAGCCGCTGCCTCCAGTAAGAACTGCCTCCTCTCCCTCTTCCCCCTGCTGCCCCCCACGAGGATTCCCCATCACTCAATCTCCTCCAAATTATTGGTGATCACACTCCATCAATCACCAGCTCCACCCTCTCATTCTTATTCATCATCTCCTGGGCCCAGAGTTGGTGGACTGTGTCCATTTTTGCCTACAGTAGATACAGTAAGACAACCTCCCGCCTGCCCATTCCCCTCTCCCACACCTCCCCACAAGGATTCTCATATCAGTCACTGTCCTTCAAGTAATCGTTAGAGACACCCATAGGCCCCCATTTTTTTCTTCCTCTTCGTCCGATCCGAAAGTCCAAAATTTGAATAACAAAACTCTACATGTGGAGAATGTGGTACGTCTGGGTCACGTCATCACCGCTGAGCCATATCACAAGAGGTGGAACTGATGTGGTACAGGAGGATGTGAAACTGAGTGAACCTGCCGATGACCTGTACCAGCAGGGTCAAGATCGGTGTCTGTGGAGGCCCATGAAAGATGGGCAGTGGCAGGCTAAGTGCATTTTTAGGCTACTGGGCAGTGGAGTACTCCCCGCTGCTGGTGAGAATTCCTGGACCTCGTGGAAGAAGGGAAGAAACGTAAATCCTTGTAACGTGCCTCTCACCACGTGTGCCCCCGCGTGTCTCTCAACAGATGGGATCCAAATCTTCGGATGACTCCCACTCAGGCGCTCGCACACAGCTGGCTTCAGGGCATGGCCGAGGTCCATGATCAAGGGGCAGCCACGGCCACAACCAGCACCACCATTACCACCGCTACCACCACCGCTGCTCGCAGTGTGCAGGGCCGGATAGCGCTGAGATCCAGAGAAGAGGGCTCCGGAGAATACGATGCAAAGTCTGGAGCCACTGAGCCACGGTAAGCAAATCTGCATGTGTCCTGTGTATGTGTTTATTATTTTGTATCATTATTATTATGCTTGTTTATGCAGAATGAACATCATTGAGTCTCAAGACAAAATATTCAAGAGGGCCCTGCCAAGTTTTGTTCGCAGTTGGGAACAAAGTTGCTGTGTGTGATCCCAATTGAGTGCTTTAGAGGTCGATTTTGATCCAAGACCAGTTGTGTTGTTGTGGGTTCAGTTTCGGGGAAGAAGCTTCTGAACCCAGAGGAAACCCATGCAGAACGGGGGGAGAACACAAGTGCATTCCAGCCTACCCCACGTGTACATTCATCTGTAGACCGATTTATTTTCCATAATTGGTTTGTGGGTGAGCCCACATAACCATGCGGCCATATCTTCACCATCTAA
>WFAB01003548.1:0-14984 GCA_018977245.1 Lethenteron camtschaticum
CCGGTGGTGGCACGTCACACGCTCAGCCGCGGCTGTCACAGGTTGTGCCTCGTGGTGCAGCCGCGGTGTTTGTAGACAAACCGTCAAGCTGGGGGAGTGACAGCGGTAACATTTAGACGTCCACCTCCTCACCCCCCCCCTCATCGCTCCCTCCTCACCCCCCCCCCTCATCCCCCCCCCTCCTCCTCACTCCCCTCCTCCTCACCCCCTCCTCACCCCCCCCTCCTCACCCTCCTCCTCCCCCTCCTCACCCCTCCTCACCCCCCTCCTCACCCCCCTCCTCACCCTCCCTCCTCACCCCCTCCTCACCCCCCTCCTCACCCCCCTCCTCACCCCCCTCCTCACCCTCCCTCCTCACCCCCTCCTCACCCTCCCTCCTCACCCCCTCCTCACCCCCTCCTCACCCCCCCTCCTCACCCTCCCTCCTCACCCCCTCCTCACCCCCCTCATCCCCCCCCTCCTCACCCCCCCCCCCTCCCTCCTCCTCGACTCACATCGAGACGAGGGGTAATTGATAATTGATAATGGGGTTGTGGGGGTGTATTCCTGATGGCATTAGCGGGTCTCATAACACAGATTTGGCGAGATCATTTGACGTGGCCTCTTCATGATTCTGGTGGTGGTTGTTGTTGTTATTGTGATTCTGCTCGTTCACCCGAGACAGTCTCACCGGAGTCTCAAGACTTCTTTCGAGAGGGTCCTGCCAGGTTTTCCACGGTCGGGGTACAGCAGTTGCTGCTGCTGCTACTGCTGCAAGTGTAGCTAGCGAGCACACGAGGGGGCGGGTGGCCAGCACCACGCCCGGCCGCCTTTGTCTCCCCAGTTCCGATGTTTACACACTGCACCAGGTGCTCATTTGAGGCTGAGTTGACCTAGGGAATAGAGAGGGGGGGGCCCAGGACCGGTTCGGATAATCGTCGTCGGTGTTGGCCGTGAGCCACACCACCGATCCCCCACTCACACCTCTCTCGCACACTCAGCTGACCAGAGGTCTGACATACAAACTCCACTCACTTATGGTGACTCGCCAATGGCTTTATTTTGGTGATTTCGAAAAGTTTTTTGGTTTGGCCATGTTTGTTTGTTGTACTACGGAGTTAGACTGATGGCCTTAATCTAAGTTGTCTTGTGGTTGTTGTGGTTTGACTTGCATCCCACTGGGATTTTTGCACACAGCGTTGGTGTACGGCGCTTTTTCTGGAAGATTTTGCTGTTTTTTCCTCGATTTTTCTGTTTGCACTCAGTCACATATTCACTTTAAGATATTTTCTTGGTCATGTTTTTCTTTTTTTGCATCCGATTCAAGAGCCGAATGGCTCACAGGGCTATACCAAATAAATGAGACTGAAATAAATGAAACTGAAAACTGAAAAAACAGCTACGCACGGCGCGAAAGAAGCTCAACATACACACGCGCACACCCGTGTCGGCCCGACCCAGAAGTCAGCGACGCATCTCAACATCGGCCACGCACCGATGATGCCCCTCTTCCTCCACCTGTGCAACGTGAACTACGTTGGTTTCTCACACGACCACTGTTTCTTCTTTGCCGCCCACCCCCTCCACTCCCCCGCTCACCCCGTCTCAGTGGCTCAACGACTGCAAGAGAACCTTCGTGGGTTGCGGCCAATCGGAGGAGATGACGGGCGGCCGTGATAACCAGCCAGCCAATCGGCTGCAAGGAGAAGGTACAATCGAGACGGCTGGAAGGCTGCGGTAGTTGTGAACGGCGGTGGACACAAGCGGAATGATTTATGTGGCAGCGCGGGGAAAGTTGCTGGGTTCAAAGCCCTGGGGCTTTGCGTGTGTCTCTCAAGGGGTTCACAATGGCCGTGTCGGAGACACTGAACCGGTACCGCTAAGGTGCTGGGTTCAAGTCCTGGGGCTTTGCGTGTGTGTCTCTGTCTCTCTCAAAGGGGTTCACAATGGTTGTGTCGGAGACACTGAATCGGTACCGCTAAGGTGCTGGGTTCAAGTCCTGGGGCTTTGCGTGTGTGTCTCTGTCTCTCAAGGGGTTCACAATGGTCGTGTCGGAGACACTGAACCGGTACCGCTAAGGCGCTGGGTTCAAGCCCTGGGGGCTTTGTGTTTGCGTGTGTGTCTCTGTCTCTCAAGGGGTTCACAATGGCCGTGTCGGAGACACTGAATCGGTACCGCTAAGGTGCTGGGTTCAAGTCCTGGGGCTTTGCGTGTGTGTTGTCTCTGTCTCTCAAGGGGTTCACAATGGTCGTGTCGGAGACACTGAACCGGTACCGCTAAGGTGCTGGGTTCAAGCCCTGGGGCTTTGCGTGTGTGTCTCTGTCTCTCAAGGGGTTCACAATGGTCGTGTCGGAGACACTGAAAGCGCTAACCGCTAAGTTGCTGGGTTCAAGTCCTGGGGCTTTGTGTTTTGCGTGTCTGTCTCTCTCAAGGGGTTCACAATGGTTGTGTCGGAGACACTGAACCGGTACCGCTAAGGCGCTGGGTTCAAGCCCTGTGCAAGGGCACAGGAATTAGTGGCCAGGTCACGCAGAAGGGCAGCGGGGAGGGATGGAAGGAGTGGAGGGGGCGAGGGGAGGGAAAGAGGAAGGGAATGGGCGATGGTGGGCAGGAGGTGAGGCTTGAGAGGGGGACAGGAAGGAGGTGAAGGAGGAGGACTGCTTCATGTACAGGGTGGTGTTGAGTCGATGGGCAGTGTTTAGTCTATGGGCAGTGTTGAGTCTATGGGTAGTGTTGAGTCTATGGACAGTGTTGAGTCTATGGGTAGTGTTGAGTCTGTGGGCAGTGTTGAGTCTGTGGTGCGGTGTTGAGTCTATGGGTAGTGTTGAGTCTATGGGCAGTGTTGAGTCTGTGGGTAGTGTTGAGTCTATGGGCAGTGTTGAGTCTATGGGTAGTGTTGAGTCTGTGGGCAGTGTTGAGTCTGTGGTGCGGTGTTGAGTCTATGGGTAGTGTTGAGTCTATGGGCAGTGTTGAGTCTATGGGTAGTGTTGAGTCTATGGGCAGTGTTGAGTCTATGGTAGTGTTGAGTCTATGGACAGTGTTGAGTCTATGTGCAGTGTTGAGTCTATGGGTAGTGTTGAGTCGATGGTGCGGTGTTGAGTCTATGGGTAGTGTTGAGTCTATGGGTAGTGTTGAGTCTATGGGTAGTGATGAGTCTGTGGGCAGTGTTGAGTCTATGGGCAGTGTTGAGTCTATGGGTAGTGTTGAGTCTATGGGCAGTGTTGAGTCTATGGGTAGTGATGAGTCTATGGGTAGTGATGAGTCTGTGGGCAGTATTGAGTCTATGGGCAGTGTTGAGTCTATGGGCAGTGTTGAGTCTATGGGTAGTGTTGAGTCTATGGGTAGTGTTGAGTCTATGGGCAGTGTTGAGTCTATGGGTAGTGTTGGGTCTATGGGCAGTATTGAGTCTATGGGTAGTGTTGAGTCTATGGGTAGTGTTGAGTCTATGGGCAGTGTTGAGTCTATGGGTAGTGATGAGTCTGTGGGCAGTATTGAGTCTATGGGCAGTGTTGAGTCTATGGGCAGTGTTGAGTCTATGGGTAGTGATGAGTCTGTGGGCAGTGTTGAGTCTATGGGCAGTGTTGAGTCTATGGGCAGTGTTGAGTCTATGGGCAGTGTTGAGTCTGTGGGTAGTGATGAGTCTGTGGGCAGTGTTGAGTCTATGGGCAGTGTTGAGTCTATGGGCAGTGTTGAGTCTATGGGCAGTACGAACGCCCCTGGTGAGTAATTTATTAGCTGACGCCCGCAAACGACCAATCGTCGCTTTGTAAAGTCGTCATCGCCGCCGCGGCCAAATCATCGTCGGGGTCATAAGTTGAAATCCAGGTCAGGGTCATTGCCCTCCCTGGGGAACCGTTCAACGGCGATTGATCCGTGGAGAGACCGGGACCCCCGCCATAGTAACGTGGAATTTACAACGCTGGCTCCTTGCCCCAATGGGGGATGAGTGCCGCCCCTACTCGAGAGAGCAGAGGACGATCTGTGAAACATTAATCATCTAAATTGGCCGGGTGTCTGTTGTATATGTCGGGTTATGAAATTTTAACAAAATAATAAAAATTAAATGAAGATTGGAAAAATGCGTAGATCGCATAAATTAATGCTAATGTATGTAATTATATGCATATATTATGATAATCATGGAGATAATCGTGGGGTGGTTCTTCATGGCCGTGTCAGAGACGCTGAGCTGGTGCCGCTCTGGGTTCCAATCCAGGTTTTGTCCCCAACCACAGCGATTACACCTCGGTCTCATAGACCACACAGAGACCCGCAGACCCACACAGAGACCCACAGGCTCACACAGAGACTCACAGACTCACGCAGAGACCCATAGACTCACACAGAGACCCGCAGACTCACATATAGACTTACAAACTTACATAGAGACCCACAGACTCACACAGAGACCCACAGACTCACGCAGAGACCCATAGACTCACACAGAGACCCATAGACTCACACAGAGACCCATAGACTCACATAGAGACCCATAGACTCACACAGAGACCCATAGACTCACACAGAGACCCGCAGACTCACACAGAGACCCACAGACTCGCATAGAGACCTACAGACTCGTACACAGATCCACAGACTCACACAGAGACTCACAGACTCACATAGAGACTTACAGACTCGCAGACTCACTCAGAGATCCACAGACTCGCATAGAGACCTAACAGACTCGCATAAAGACTCACAGACTCACACAGAGACCCACAGACTCACACAGAGACCCACAGACTCACACAGAGACCCACAGACTCACACACAGCCCATAGACTCACACAGAGACCCACAGACTCACACAGAGACCATAGACTCACACAGAGACCCATAGACTCACACAGAGACCCACAGCCTCACAACAGACACCCATAGACTCACACACAGACCCATAGATTGCACAGATACCCATAGACTCGCACAGAGACCCATAGACTTGCACAGAGACCCACAGACACCACAGACTCACATAGATTCACACACAGACCCATAGACTCACACAGAGACCCACGGCTCACAACAGCGACCTATAGACTCACAACAGAGACACCCACGGACTCACAACGGAGACCCGCGTAGACACGAGCTGCGATCAAAGCGGGTTGCCCAGCGTCCGCGTCGAGGGCGAAGTTTCGTCGGCTGAGCTGACGCTGCTCCTCGGTTTCCTAGGGCACGGGTCTCAACGTGCTGTGGCTCTCTCTGGGCCAGCCTGGCGTGGGGGAGGGAAATTACATTAGCCTTTCATTTATCAGCTGGGGGCGGCGGGGGCTGAGGTGGGGGATTGTGGTGGGGGGGGGGTTGGTGGGGGGGGGTTGGTGGGTGGGGGGTGGCGCACCACTCCGAGAGATGAGCTTCGGGTTTATCGATCGGCCGGGATATTTACGGCGACAGAATCCGTCCCGGGCTGTTTAACCCCTTTGGGGGGGGTGGTGGGAGTGTGTGTGTGTGAGACGCGCGCTAGCAGCTGACGGCCTACCGTTAATACAAAGGACGCTGGGTTCGAGACCTGCCCGTGGTGGGGTGGGTGGGTTGGGGGGGAATTTAAAATCGACGTGTCGGAGACACTGAAACGGAACCGCTAAGGTGCTGGGTTCAAGCCCTGCGGCTTTGTGTGTGCGTCTCTGTCTCTCTCTCTCTCAAGGGGTTCATAATGGTCGTGTCGGAGACACTGAAGCGGTACCGCTAAGGTACTGGGTTCAAGCCCTGGGGCTTTGTGTGTGCGTCTCTGTCTCTCTCTCTCAAGGGGTTCACATTCGCCGTGTCGGAGACACTGAAGCGGGACCGCTAAGTTACTGGGTTCAAATCTGGGGTTTTGTGTGTGTCTCTCAAGGGGTTCATAATGGTCGTGTCGAAGACACTGAACCGGGACCGCTAAGTTGCTGGGTTCAAGCCCTGGGGCTTTGTGTGTGTCTCTCAAGGGGGTCACAATGGTCGTGTCGGAGACACTGAACCGCTACCGCTGTAAGGTGCTGGGTTCAAATCCTGGGGCTTTGTGTATGTATGTCTCTCAAGGGGTTCATAATGGCCGTGTCGGAGACACTGAACCGGTACCGCTAAGTTGCTGGGTTCGAGCCCTGGGGCTTTGCTACGTCCATGATAGCCTTGTTGCTGTAGGGATGATAGCGGCAACACTGCATGTATGTACATCATTGCTGTTGTTGTTGTTAACATAGCAGTAACACCGAATGTCTATACATTATTGTTACCATAGCGGCAACACCGACTGTATGTACATCATTGTTGCTGTTGTTGTTAGCATAGCAGTAACACCGAATGTCTAGACATCATGTGTTACCATAGCGGTAACACCGACTGTATGTACATCATTGTTGCTGTTGTTAGCATAGCAGTAACACCGAATGTCTATACATTATTGTTACCATAGCGGGAACACCGACTGTATGTACATCATTGTTGCTGTTGTTGTTAACATAGCAGTAACACCGAATGTCTATACATTATTGTTACCATAGCGGCAACACCGACTGTATGTACATTATTGTTATTGTGACTGCAATATCGGAAACACCGATCGAACTAAATGATAATCATTCACATCTTTGTGCCATTCAACGTGCAGGGTCAGAGGGGGATTCCGTGAGGGAGCTGTCAATGTTTTCCTGCTGGCGTCGTCTCTGCGGTCCGCTTATTTGATTCCGCATTGAGGAAACGGCGCGTTTGCTTGGAGAGTCGGGTGTGTGGGGGAGCCCCTGGCTGGATGTCAGGGTGGGTCAGCGTTGCGGTTTGCGGGTTGTGGGACCTTACCGTAGCGTCTCTCTCTGTCTCTGTGGTATAGGGGGCTTCGCTCGTAGTCTGGGGAGGGCGTGGGTTCGAGTCGGGTCTGGGACTGACTTAGTAGCTCTACTTTCATCTTCTTGGTTCTTTCGGTAAAGTCACGTAGAAGGGAAATAATAAAATAAGAAAAATCAAACATAATAAAATACAATTCTCACGACGTTTCGGCCACAAACGCAAACAGCCGTCCTCAGGTGAAGAACAGGTCTGTCGAGAAGACAGAGTCAGACTCTGTCTTCTCCACCTGAGGACGGCTGCTTGCGTTGTGGCCGAAACGTCGTGAGAATTGTATTTTATTATGTTTTATTTTTATTATTTTATTATTCCCTTCTACGTGACTTTACCGAAAGAACCAAGAAGATGAATCCCTGCAGTCACGAAATAAGCTTTAAATCGAAATTTAACAGCTTTACTTTCCTTTGGGGTCATGGTTCGTATTGGGTTCGGGGTTAGCGTTGAGTTAAGGTTAGGATTGGGTTCGGGGTGAGTATTGGGTTCGAGTTAAGACTGTGTCGGGGTTTGTGTTTGCGTTAAGGTTTGGGATTGGGTTAGAGTTTGTGTTTGCTCACTATCAACATTGAGTTAGGGTTTAGGATCGGGTTAAAGTTTAGAATTGGGTTAAGGTTTCGAATTGGGTTGGGTTTAGGATCGGGTTAAGGTTTAGAATCGGGTTAGGGTTTCGAATTGGGTTAAGGTTTAAAATTGGGTTAAGGTTTAGGATCGGGTTTAGCGTTGGCGTTGGCTATACGCACATGACGCATGCGTGTTTTTACATGACCCACGCATCGCAGTGGCACGCGCGTGCGTCATTGCAATGCGCAGCGTTTCCGTCCCGTCTTGCCTTTCAATGACGTTAATGGCTCCTCCGTCGATCTGTTTTCCGGGATTTGGCGCTGTCACGCGGTAAAATCGGACACCCCGGCAAAATTAACCGATCGGCGTTTTGCCCGTATAATAATAATCAAAAGTGGGGCGTGTGACCCAGCCCATTGTGTGGTCTTGCGGAACCCGGATCGAGGTGTTCCGATCGCGTTAGATTCCGCTCACGGTCGATGCGACAGGCACGTGTCAAGGGTCACCGATTTAAATTTAGATTTAAAGCTTCTTTCGTGACTGCAGGGATTCATCTTCTTGGTTCTTTCGGTAAAGTCACGTAGAAGGGAAGTAATAAAATAATAAAAATAAAACAATAAAATAATTCTCACGACGTTTCGGCCACAACGCAAGCAGCCGTCTTCACCTGAGGACGGCTGTTTTAATATTTTTATTATTTTATTACTTCCCTTCTACGTGACTTTACCGAAAGAACCAAGAAGATGGTCACCGATTTGTCGAAGGGTTAATCGCCGCGTCGATTCTTCGGAGAGCCTCATGGTGAGCACGTCCTCGTGTGAAACACGCCACCCCCCCCCCCCTTTGTTTGATTGACTAACGACCAGAGGTCACAAACGGGTTTTGATTCCTTACCCGTACCCGGCCGGGTACAGGTAGCCGTATCTTACCCGTACCCTACCGAAATGAGTGACAAACGGTTACTCACCAGTGACTCACCCGTACCCGGCGGGTACGGGTAGCCGGGTATCGGGTAGGGTACGGGTATTGGGTACCCGGTTGCGACCTCTGCTAACGACCGCTCGTGATCGGCGAATTTCTCGCAGTCCGTTTCCGCCGTGTTACAGCACTGCAAATGTTTGGCCGAATGGCCCCGACTCGCTCACTCACTCTCTCGTTCTTTTCTGCTCTCAATTCCTTATCCTTTCTCTCTCTGTCTGTCCTCTCTCTCCGTTCCTTCCCACCCCCCTTCCCCCCCTTCTTGTTTACTTCTGACGCTCGTGCTAAGAACTTGGAATCGCTAGCAGTAAGTACGGATGATTCTACTGTGCCTCTCCCCTCCTTTCACAATTGACCTCCCGCAAACCCCCCCCCCGCCGCTTTCCCTATCTGTGTGTAGGCTGTATGTTCTCCCGCTGTTCTGCATGGCTTTCCTCCGGGTGCTCCGGTTTTTCCTCCTCCCGTAGCCGAAGTAAATGCCCGTCGTACGATGGAGCCTCTATCGGGCCAAAAACAAACGCGCAAAAACGTCCCCGACGCCGGAGAAAATCCGCGACGCTTGGAGGTCGCAGATCACTCGGTTGGCGTGGCAACATCATCGTCGTCCCTTCACCGCGGAAACCCCACCGCAGCCGTGATGGCAGCCTTTTGTGCCGCACTGGGGCAGCTGCCGCTGGGGGTGCCCCTAGGCTAGACCACCAGCATCGCCACCGATACTGCGGAAACTACCGCAGCCCGTGTGTTGTGAAACACAGCGGCGCCTTGCTCCGTGACGACAGCCTTTTGTGCCGCACTGGGACAGCTACCGCTGGGGGTGCCCTAGACTAGACCACACAGCAGCGGCGGCAGCAGCATCGCCACCGCTACTGCGGAAGCTGCCGCAGCGTCTCCCTCTGTGAACGACCGCCTTGCGCCGCGGGAACGACGGTGTTGTGTGGTGTACAGCGTGACGGTGTTGTGTGGTATACAGCGTGACTGTGTTGTGTACAGCGTGACGGTGTTGTGTGGTATACAGCGTGACGGTGGTTGTGTGGTATACAGCGTCACGGTGTTGTGTGGTATACAACGTGGCGGTGTTGTGTGGTATACAGCGTGACGGTGATGTGTGGTGTACAGCGTGACGGTGTTGTGTGGTATACGGCGTGGCGGTGTTGTGTACAGCGTCACGGTGTTGTGTGGTATACAGCGTGACGGTGATGTGTGGTGTACAGCGTGACTGTGTTGTGTGGTATACAACGTGGCGGTGTTGTGTACAGTGTGACGATGTGTGGTATACAGCGTCACAGTGTTGTGTGGTATACGGCGTGGCGGTGTTGTGTACAGCGTCACAGTGTTGTGTGGTATACGGCATGGCGGTGTTGTGTACAGCGTGGCGGTGATGTGTACAGCGTCACAGTGTTGTGCGGTATACAGTGTGACGATGTGTGGTATACAGCGTGGCGGTGTTGTGTACAGCGTCACGGTGTTGTGTGGTATACGGCGTGGCGGCGATGTCGGACGGTGACAGCGTGACGGTGACGTGCTGTGCGCAGCGATGCGGCGGGTGTCATCCACGGTGTCGTCTACGGTGTCGTACGCTTAGGTTGTTTCGGTAAAGTCACGTAGATAAAAAATAAAATAAATACTAAAAATACTAGAAAAAATAATAGAAATAAAATAAAAATCACGACGTTTCGGAGGCAACAACAAGTCTCCGTCATCAGGTGGGACCATCACAGCTAAGATGGTGTCTTTCGATTTCAAGCTTCTTTCGTGACTGCAGGGATTCATCTTCTTGGTTCTTTCGGTAAAGTCACGTAGAATGGAAATAATAAAATAATAAATAATAAAACATAATAAAATACTAAAATAAAACATAATAAAATACAATTCTCAAACATAATAAAATACAATTGTGAGAATTGTATTTTATTTCGATTTAAAGCTTTCGTGACTGCAGAGATTCATCTTCTTGGTTCTTTTGGTAAAAATAAAACATAATAAATATTTTATTATAGAATGGAAATAATAAAATAATAAAAATCTACATAATACAATATTTTATTATGTTTTATTTTTATTTTATTATTTCCATTCTACGTGACTTTACCGAAAAGAACCAAGAAAATAAAAAATTTCGTAGCAAATTTTTTGGTGAGCCGAACGATCAAAAGGGGGGGGGGGGGTTGTGGTTGGGCTTTTACCCTTTCCAGATGCTTCATTTTGATAGCAGCGGGCAAAAAATTAATAATCTGGGCGAAACCCTCCCCCCCAGCCCATCGATGCGTGTGTCAGCGGTGAACCGGGGCGCGTTTTTAATAAAATCTCTCGTCCGCCAACGTTGGAGCTGTTCTCACGCGGCTTCTCTCCTCTCCCCGTCCACCCCCACCCCTCTCCATCCCGGCCCCCCCCTCCCCAGCAAATGGAGTTGTGCCGAAGGCTGTACAAACTCCACTTCCAGTTTTTGCTGGCTTTTTCAGTGTTACGCCAAACTGACGGGCAGCCTCGAGGTGCTACGCTCCAACCCACGGTGAGCTGTTGCCACGCGCGTGCGCACCGCCTGCACCACCACCGCCACTGCCACCACCGCCTGCACCACCACCACCACCACCGGCCACCACACCGCCGCCTGCACCACCACCACCACCGGCACCACCACCACCACCGCTGCACCACACCACCAGCCGCCACCACCACCACCACCGCCTGCACCCACCGCACCACCACCACCGCCTGCACCAACCACCGCCACCACCGCCACCACCATCGTCACAATGACCGCGGCAGCACCACCATCACAATCGGCCGCCACCGCAATCACTGCGATCACAAATCACTGGCAACACCAACAATCACTGCCACCACGATCTCTGCAACCACCCATCACAATCACTGCCACCATCAACGCCACAGTCACAATCACGGCCACCACCACCAACAATCACCGCCACCACTACAATCACCGCCACCACCACAATCACCGCACCCACTAAATCACCACCACCACAATCACCGCCACCCACTAAAATCACCACCACCACGATCACTGCCACAATCATCGCCACCACAATCACTGCTACTAACCACCATCACCGCCCCATCACAATCACCGCCACCACTACAATCACTGCCACCACGATCACTGCCACCACCACCACAATCACCACTGTCACAGTCACTGCCACCACCAGTATTACTTCTACCACCACCACAACACCACCACCGCTACCGCAATGGCCACGATCGCCGCCACCATCACAACCGCCGACTCCGCTATCGCGGGTCGACCGAGAACCACCATCTGGGCTCGACCTACGGATAGAGACTCCGTCCCACCCGCCCCGTAGGATGTGGAATTTCCACCACTGGTCTCTACGGGGCCGCGAAACGCACGAGCCCCAAGACAACTGCTCTTTGGTTTTTTTTTTTTGCGGTTTCTATTTGTAATCCCGCGCCGCCGCCCCTACGCCTGTCCCGTCGAGTCAACGCTGACGGGAAACAGGACCGCCTGGCCGTAATGTCATTACCTGGACAGTCCCGTTTAGGGCCGGAGCCGCAACCTCGTTAGCTTGCGTCATTTCCTTCGGGGGGGGGGGGTGGGGGGGGGGGGTGGGGGGGGGGGGCCCTGCCGAGATGCGTAACACGATCTCGGCCGTTGTAATTTCCCCGCCGCCCCCCCAGAGGAATAGGCGGACAACGCTTACACACGCGCTGGTTCGCTTGCTAGCTAGCTAGTGCTTACGCACAGCGCTCGCTAGCTCTTACGCACGAGCTGCGTGCGACTGCAACGGGCTGCCGCTGTGGGCTCGTACGCGTGTCGAAACTTCTTTCGCGCCATACAAAGGCGACCTCAATTTCGAATTTAAGCTTCTTTCGTGACTGCAGGGATTCATCTCCTTGGTTCTTTCGGTAAAGTCACGTAGAAGGGAAATAATAAAATAATAAAAATACAACATGTAATGAAAAATAATAATAAATAAATCATTATAAAATAAATTATTTTAATAAAATAATAAAAATGTAAAATTTTTATTATTTTAATAAATAATACAAATATTTCATTTTATTATTTTATTATTTCCCTTCTACGTGACTTTACCGAAATAACCAAAAAGACAAAGGCGACCTAGCTAGAGGGTGGTGGCGGCGGGGACTGGCGTGGAAAGGAGGGGGGGGGAGGTCACAAACTAAAAGGCAAACCCAAACAACTGCCGTGTAACTCCTACCGGGGACGACTGCCACCACGTTCACCGTGAACGTCACGCGTCGATTCCTCCGCGGTCTGTGCCACGCGCTCACCGTCGCCGTGCACACCGGCACACTCTCGTCTAGCCTAGGGGCTCCCCCGGTGGCAGCTGTCCCTGTGCGTCAGTCTGCCAGCAGGGTTGCGATGTTGCTGCTGCTGCGTCTAGCCTAGGGGCGCCCCCGGTGGCAGCTGTCCCTGTGCGTCAGTCTGCCAGCAGGGTTGTGATGTTGCTGCTGCTGCGTCGTCTAGCCTAGGGGCTCCCCGGTGGCAGCTGTCCCTGTGCGTCAGTCTGCCAGCAGGGTTGCGATGTTGCTGCTGCTGCGTCGTCTAGCCTAGGGGCGCCCCCGGTGGCAGGATGCCCCGAGGGACAGGGATGAGACGGTACGGGACAGGGAGGACAGGACGGGGGAGGGTTTGGTACGGGGGAAATGGGATGGAGGGGGGAGGAGGGATGAGCGCAAGGCAGTAAGTGGCAGCCTCGGGGGGGATCTCAAGGAATCAAGGGAGGAGAGAGCTCCATTGTGCGCGTGACACGGCGGTTTAGTCTCAAGACGGGTGGCCTCGGGGCTGTCCTGTGCATGCGTCATCCCTTTAAACCCGCAGACTTACCACCCACTCACTCACGCACCCACCCACTCAACCACCCACTCACCCACCCACCCACCCACCCACTCACTCACCCCCCACCCACTCACTCACCTACCCACTCACTCACTCACCCACCCACTCACTCACCCACTCACCCATCCACTCACTCACTCACCCACTCACTCACTCACCCCCACCCACTCACTCACCTACCCACTCACCCACCACTCACCCACTCACTCACCCACCCACTCACTCACCTCCCACCCACTCACTCACCCCCCACCCACTCACTCACCTACCCACTCACCCACCCACTCACCCACCCACTCACTCACCCACTCACCCACTCACTCACTCACACCACCCACCCACCCACTCACCCACCACTTACCCACTCACTCACCTACCCACTCACCCACCCACTCACCCACCCACTCACTCACCCCACCCACTCACTCACCCCCCACCCACTCACTCACCTACCCACTCACCCACTCAACCACCCACCCACCCACTCACTCACCCACCCACCCACCCACTCACCCACCCACCCACCCACTCACTCACCCACCACTCACTCACCCCCCACCCACTCACTCACCTACCCACTCACCCACCCACTCACTCACCCACTCACCCACCCTCACCCACTCACTCACCCACACACTCACCCACTCACTTACCCACCTACCCACTCACCCCACCCACCCACTCACCTACCCACTCACTCACTCATCCACCCACTCACCCACCCCTCTACCCACTCACCCACTCACCCACCCTCACTCACTCACCCACCCACCCACTCACCCACCACCACTCACTCACTCACTCACCCACTACCCACTCACCCACTCACTCACTCACTCACCCCACCCACCCACTCACCCACCCACTCACCCACTCACCCACTCACTCACTCACCCACCCATTCACTCACACTCACCCACCCACCCACTCACTCACCCACCCACCACCCACTCACTCACCCATTTACTCACCCACCACCCACTCACTCACCCCCCACCCACTCACTCACCCACCCACTCACCCCCCACCCACTCACTCACCCCCCACTCACTCACTCACTCACCACCCACTCACTCACCCACTCACTCACCCACGCACTCACTCACTCACTCACCCACCCACTCACCTACCCACTCACCCACTCACCCACTCACTCACCCACCCACCCCTCTACCACTCACTCACCCCCTACCCACCCACTCACCCACCCCCCCACCCACTCACCCACACACCCCTACCCACCCACTCACCCACCACTCACCCACCTACCCACCCACTCACCCACACACCCCCTACCCACCCACTCACCCACCCACTCACCCACCCACCCACCCCCACCCAAGTGGACTGTGGTTAATGTGGCTGAGTCTCCCAAGGCAGCATAGTGGGGGGCGCGTGACACGCGACGAGCTGGTCAAGCCCATGCCATTAAGCGAGCCTGCCGCTTTGTTTGTATCGCCCCGGGGGCTTGTTGCAGAGAGGCCCGTAGACTCGCATAGGGACACGCACATAGGGACACGCACAGAGGGACACGCCTGTGTGTCCCTGTGTGTCTCTGTGTGAGTCTGTGGGTATCTGTGTGTCTCTGTGTGAGTCTGTGGGTCTCTGTGTGAGTCTGTGGGTTTCTGTGTGTCTCTGTGTGAGTCTGTGGGTCTCTATGAGTCTGTGAGTCTCTGTGGTGTCTGTGAGCTCTGTGGGTCTCTGTGTGAGTCTGTGGGTCTCTATAAGTCTGTGAGCCCTGTGTATGTCTGTAAGTCTCTGTGTGTCTCTGTGTGAGTCTGTGGGTCTCTGTGTGAGTCTGTGT
>WFAB01003549.1:0-14978 GCA_018977245.1 Lethenteron camtschaticum
CGCGGAAGCAACAGCTGTGTGCGTGATGACGTCACCGCGTTGCAGCGGAAGCAACAGCTGTGTGCGTGATGACGTCATCGCGTGCGCGGAAGCAACAGAAGCTGTGTGCGTGATGACGTCATCATGACTGTGTGTGTCTCTGTGAGTCTCTGTGTGTCTCTGTGAGTCTCTGTGTGTCTCTGTGGGTGTCTGTGGTGTCTGTGGGTNTCTCTGTGGGTCTCTGTGTGTTCTGTGGTCTATGTGTGTCTCTGTGGGTGTCTGTGGTCTCTGTGGGTCTCTGTGGGTCTCTGTGTGTCTCTGTGGTCTCTGTGTGTCTCTGTGGGTGTCTGTGGGTGTCCGTGGGTCTCTGTGGGTGTCTGTGGGTGTCTGTGGGTTTCTATGAGTCTCTGTGTGTCTCTGTGGGTGTCTGTGGGTGTCTGTGGGTCTCTGTGGGTGTCTGTGTGTGTGTCTGTGTGTGTCTGTGGTGTCTGTGGGTCTCTGTGGGTTTCTGAGTCTCTGTGGGTCTCTGTGGTCTCTGTGGGTCTGTGGGTGTCTGTGGGGTGTCTGTGTGTGTCTCTGTGAGTCTCTGTGGGTGTCTGTGTGTGTGTCTGTGTGTGTCTGTGGGTGTCTGTGTGTGTCTGTGGGTCTCTGTGGGTGTCTGTGGGTGTCTGTGGGTCTCTGTGTGTGTCTGTGTGTGTCTGTGTGTGTCTCTGTGTGTCTGTGTGTGTCTGTGTGTGTCTGTGGGTGTCTGTGTGTGTCTGTGTGTGTCTCTGTGGGTGTCTGTGGGTGTGTCTGGTGTTTGTGGGTGTCTGTGGGTGTCTCTGTGTGTGTCTGTGTGTGTCTCTGTGGGTGTCTGTGGGTCTGTGTGTCTGTGTGTGTCTCTGTGGGTGTCTGTGGGTGTCTGTGTGTGTCTGTGTGTGTCTGTGGTCTCTGTGGGTGTCTGTGGGTGTCTGTGTGTGTGTCTGTGGGTGTCTGTGAGTCTCTGTGGGTGTCTGTGGGTCTCTGTGNGTGTCTGTGTGTGTCTGTGTGTGTGTGTCTGTGTGTGTCTGTGGGTGTCTGTGNGTGTATGTCTGTGTGNCTCTGTGTGTGTCTGTGGGTGTCTGTGGGTGTCTGTGGGTGTCTGTGTGTCTGTGGGTGTCTGTGAGTCTCTGTGGGTGTCTGTGTCTCTGTGTGTCCTGTGGGTCGTGTGGGTGTCTGTGTGTGTCTGTGTGTGTCTGTGAGTCTCTGTGTGTCTCTGTGTGTCTGTGGGTCGTCTGTGGGTCTCTGTCTCTGTGACAATGTGTGTGGGNCTCTGTGGGTCTCTGTGGGGTCTCTGAAGGTTATGTGTGTCTCTGTGGGTCTATGTGAGTCTATGTGGGTCTCTGTGGGTCTCTGTGTGTCTCTGTGAGTCTCTGTGGGTCTCTGTGGGTCTTTGTGAGTGGGTCTCTGTGGGTCTGTGTGTCTCTGTGGGTCTCTGTGAGTGTCTCTGTGGGTCTCTGGGGTCTCTGTGTCTCTGTGAGTCTCTGTGGGTCTCTGGGGTCTCTGTGGGTCTCTGTGTGTGTCTGTGGGTCTCTGTGGGTCTCTGTGGNTGTCTGTGGGTGTGTGTCTGTTGTGTCTGTGTGTGTCTCTGTGTCTCTGTGGGTGTCTGTGAGTCTCTGTGGGTGTCTGTGGGTGTCTGTGGGTCTCTGTGGGTGNCTCTGTGAGTCTGTGTGTGTGTCTGTGTGTGTGTCTGTGTGTGTCTGTGGGTGTCTGTGGGTCTCTGTGGGTCTCTGTGGGTCTCTATGAATCTGTGGGCTCTGTGTGTCTCTGTGGTCTCTGTGAGTGTCTGTGTGTCTGTGTGTCTCTGTGGGTCTCTGTGGGGTGTCTGTGGGTCTCTGTGTGCGTCTGTGGGTGTCTGTGGGTCTCTGTGTGTGTCTGTGTGTCTCTGTGTGTCTCTGTGTGTCTCTGTGTCTCTGTGGGTCTCTGTGTGTCTGTGTGTGTCTGTGGGTCTCTGTGTGTGTCTGTGGGTGTCTGTGGGTCTCTGTGTGTCTCTGTGGGTCTCTGTGGGTCTCTGTGATTGTCTGTGTGTGTCTTTGTGGGTCTCTGTGGGTCTCTGTGGGTTTCTGTGGGTGTCTGTGAGTCTCTGTGGGTCTCTGTGTGGGTCTCTGTGAGTCTCTGTGGGTCTCTGTGGGTCTCTGTGAGTCTCTGTGAGTCTCTGGGTCTCTGTGGGTCTCTGTGGGTCTCTGTGTCTCTGTGTCTCTGTGGGTCTCTGTGGGTCTCTGTGTGTCTGTGGGTCTCTGTGTCTCTGTGTGTCTCTGTGGGTCTCTGTGGGTCTCTGTGGGTCTCTGTGTCTCTGTGGGTCTCTGTGGGTCTCTTGAGTCTCTGTGGGTCTGTGAGTCTCTGTGGGTCTCTGTGGGTGTCTGTGGTGTCGTCTGNGGGTCTCNGTGAGTCTGTGGGTCTCTGTGGGTCTCTGTGTGTCTGTGGGTCTCTGTGAGTCTCTGTGAGTCTCTAAGGGTGTCTTTGGGTCTTTGTGGGTCTCTGTGTGTCTCTGTGGGTCTCTATGTCTCTGTGTGTCTCTGTGGGTCTCTGTGTGTGTCTCTGTGGGTCTCTGAGTCTCTGTGGGTCTCTGTGTGTCTGTGGGTCTCTGAGTGTGGGTCTGTGTGGGTCTCTGTGGGTCTGTGTGGGTCTCTCTGTGGGTCTCTCTGTGAGTCTCTATGAGTGTCTGTGTGTCTCTGTGGGTCTCTGTGTGGGTCTCTGTGAGTCTCTGTGTGGGTCTCTATGAGTCTCTGTGTGGGTCTGTGGGTCTCCGTGGGTTTTTATGAGTGTAGGTCTCTGTGGGTGTCTGTGTGGGTCTCTGTGGTCTCTGTGGGTCTTTGTGTAGGTCTCTGTGCGTCTCTGTGGTGGTGTAGTGGGGATAGTGGTGATGGTGTAGTGGTGGTGTAGTGGTGGTGGTGTAGTGGTGGTGGTGTAGTGGTGGTGGTGTAGTGGTGGTGGTGTGGTGGTGGTGGTGGTGGTATAGTAGTGGTGGTGGTGAAGTGGTGGTGGTGGTGGTGGTGTAGTGGTGGTGGTGTAGTGGTGGTGGTGNAGTGGTAGTCGTGGTGGTGGTGTAGTGGTGGTGGTGTGGTGGTGGTGTTGGTGTGTGTGGTGGTNGTGGTGGTGGTGTGAGTGGTGGTGNTGGTGGTGGTGGTAGTGGTGGTGGCGTAGTGTTAGTGGGTGGTGGTGGTGGTGTGGTGGTGGTGGTGGTGTGGTGATAGTGGTGGTTGTGGTGGTGGTGGTGTGGTGGTTGTAGTTGTGGTGAGTGTGGTGAGTGNAGTGGTGGTGGTGGTGTAGTGGTGGTAGTGGTGGTGGTGGTGTAGTAGGGGTAGTGGTGATGGTGTGCAGTACGTGGTGGTGTAGTGGGGTAGTGGTGGTGTAGTAGTGGTGGTGTATTGGTAGTGGTGGTGGTGTAGTGGTGTTCACCAACAGCACTTGACACACCCCTACAGNCCTGCCAGAAGTACCTGGGGGAGCTTTGTCTGTGTGTTGTCACAGCCCGTGACGCCTCAAGGTCACGTGCTCCTGCNGGGGGGGGGGGGGGCTTAGAAAGGCTCTCAGCCGGAACGTCCAAAAAGGTCAACTCCGCTGACAGCGCAACCAGCTATCAAGTCCCCCCTTGGCATATCGAGTGTCAAGGATATACACACAGACACACACACAGACACACACACACACAGACATACACACAGACACACACACAGACACACACACAGACACACACACATACACACACACCATACACACACATACACACACAGACACACACACACACACAGACACACACACAGACACACACGCACATACACACACACACATACACACCACAGACGCACACAAACACACACACATACACACAGACACACACAGACACACACAGACACACACAACACACACAGACACACACACAGACACACACAGACACACACNTACACACACAGACACATACACACACAGTCACACAACAACAACAACAACCGCCATTCGCCACTAAGTGGCGGTGACGTCACCACGATGCTTGTGCCAGGCCAAGTGCACCTTGAGGCCACGTGAAGTGTCGAACGCCCGCTGGCAGGAGGTCACGGGGCAGACCCAGCAGGTGCCACGGGTCGACTGACCGAGATGACCGAGATGACTGGCTGAGGCACCACCTGTGCCTCCTACTGTACCAACTTGCTGTGCTTTAGCCACCCGGCGCTCCGCTCATTGTTGTGAGCGTCGCTCCTCCGCCCTCCGTTGTTGTTGGAGGGCGACTGCCTCCAACTGCCCAGTAGCGTCCTTCACGAGCCTCCTCCACTAAGGCCGATCTTGACACCGCTGGTACCAGTCATCGGCAAGTCCACTCAGCTCCACGTCCTCCTGTACTACATCACTCCATCTCTTCTCTAGCCCGTGCCGCGCTCGTTTCGCCCCTCGATCCGGCCGAACAAAAGCTGTTTCGGCATGCGGTAGCTGGGCATGCGGGCTACATGACCCAGCCAACGCAGCCTTGCCTGCCGGAGGAGCTCACTGATGGGACTTTGCCCAGATCTTTCAAGGACTTGTGAGCTCCTCACACAATCCAGCCTGGTTAAACCAGGATGGATCGTAGGCAGGCCAGCCTAAATGTTTCCAACCGGCGAAGATGCTCCACTAGGGGGTCCACGTTTCGCAAGCGTAGAGAAGGGAGGGAATGACCGTGGCCGAGAAGACCTGAAGCTTCGTGCGGAGCGACAGACCAGGTAGCTTCCACACAGCATTACGCAACCGATGAAAAGATATTGCCGCTCGACTGATTCGGTGAGACTCTGCTGTCAAACCGGAGCCAGTCATGAGCACACTGCCCAGGTAGGAAACTCTCCACTCTCTCCACAACTGCCCATCACCGATTGGAGTTGTNGGGGTGGAGTGTCCGATGGTACAAAATACCCAGGCAGGTGCTTAGTTTTGGTGGGGCTGAGGTAAGGCCCACTCTTAGTGGCACGCTCCAGTTTCAACATTAGCGCCTCCAACTCTCCTCTGAGTGAGCGCGAATTACCAGGTCATCGGCATACATAACGTGGTTGACCAATAGGGAGCCATCCCTGGATCACACCCGGGCGTCGATCAGCCTCCCATTATATCTGTACCAGATGGAAATTCCCCGGTACAGCTATTGAAGGCTTCACGAACTACGCGGTCGAAATAGATGTGAAATAATGTGGGAGCCAGAGGACATCCCTGTCGCACCCCAAGGTGTACAGGGAAAGACTCCGACTCCCGGCCACGTAGTTTTACCCGGGCCGCTCACCATCAAGGTCCTTAATGATCGTGAGCAGAGGGTCAGGGACTCCGAAAGCACGAAGAACAACCCAGAGCCCAGGCCTACTGATGGTATCATAGGCCTTGACCAGGTCATTGCACGCGCATCTTACAGATGACTAGTCGATGGTCAGAGGGCAGATCAGCTCCACGGTAGGTCCTGGTGTCAAGGACATGGGCTCGCATCCGCTGATCCGTCACGATGTAGTCCAGCAGATGTTCTTGCTTGGACCCGGCATGCATCCATGATGTTGTGTGGATGCCCCAATGCCGGAATAGCGTGTTGCTAATTACAAGCCCATGGGCTGCACATATTGACACACAGACACACACATTGCCACAACAATAACCGCCATTCGCCACTAAGTGGCGGTGATGTCACCACGACGCTTGTGCCAGGCCATGTGCACCTTGAGGCCACGTGAAGTGTCGAACGCCCGCTGGCAGGAGGTCACGGGCAGACCCAGCAGGTGCCACTGGTCGACTGACTGAGATGACCGAGTTGACTGGCTGATGCACCACCTGTGCCCCCTACTGTACCAACTTGCTGTGTTTTAGCCACCCGGCGCCCGCTCGTTGTTGTGAGCGTCGCTCCTCCGCCCTCCGTTGTTGTTGGAGGGCGACTGCCTCCAACTGCCCAGTAGCGTCCTTCACGAGCCTCCTCCACAGAGGCCGATCTTGACACCGCTGGTACCGGTCATCGGCAAGTCCACTCAGCTCCACGTCCTCCTGTACCACATCACTCCATCTCTTCTCTAGCCCGTGCCGCGCCAGTTTCGCCCCCTCGATCCGGCCGATTAAAAGCTGTTTAGGCAGCAGTGGCTGGGCATGCGGGCTGCATGACCTAGCCAACGCAGCCTTGCCTGCCAGAGGAGCTCAGATGGGACTTTGCCCAGATCTTTCAAGGATTTGTGAGCTCCTCACACAATCCAGCCTGCAGGTTAAACCCAGGATGAATCGTAGGCAGGCCAGCCTAAATGTTTCCAGCCGGCGAAGATGCTGCACTAGGGGGGTCCACGTTTCGCAAGCGTAGAGAAGGGAGGGAATGACCGTGGCCGAGAAGACCCGAAGCTTCGTGCGGAGCGACAGACCAGGTAGCTTCCACACAGCGTTACGTAACCGATGAAAAGATATTGCCGCTCGACTGATTCGGAGTGAGACCTCTGCTGATAAACTGGAGCCGGTCATAAGAACACTGCCCAGGTATGGGAAACTCTCCACTCTCTCCACAACTGCCCCATCACCGATTGGGAGTTGTGGGGGTGGAGATGGTACACAGACACACACACAGACACACACACAGACACACACACAGACGCACAAACACACAGACACACAGACAAATGCACGCTCGCTTAGCCACTCAACTCTCCCTCCCTCTCTCCCTTTGCAACATCAACGCACTATGAAACCTCCTTTACCAGTGGCAATATATATAGTAATAGGTTTTTACCCTTTCAACTGGCGTCATCTGGTCCAACACCAATGGAGACTAGGCTCTAAGAAAAGCTGTCTCGGGTGTGGACCAATCAACTTCAAGGACCATGTGAGACTAGGCTCTTAGGAAAGCTGTCTCGGGTGTGGACCAATCAACTTCAAGGACCATGTGAGACTAGGCTCTAAGAAAAGCTGTCTCGGGTGTGGACCAATCAACTTCAAGGACCATGTGAGACTAGGCTCTAAGGAAAGCTGCCTCGAGTGTGGACCAATGAACTTCAAGGACCATGTGAGACTAGGCTCTAAGAAAAGCTGTCTCTCTGGGTGTGGACCAATCAACTTCAAGGACAGTGCACATCATTATCATCATCAGAGTTGTTTATTTTGTTTGCATTTTGACTGCTTGTGTTGTGGTTATTGCAAACATGATGCCTTGTGTAAAGGTGTCAGTTTTTGTACCAGTTGAAAGGGTAAAAACCTATTACTAAACATCAACGCAGCTTAGCTCCGGGTCTGTCTGTGTGTGTGTACAAGTCTCTCTGTATGTTTACCCGAATGCCAGAGGCCCATTTGCTAAATCTGGGGTCAGATTTTTTGAGCACGCCCATTTCCCTCCACAAGCCACGNCCCCCCCGTCACGTGACCACGCCCTATCGATACGCCCACCTACTCCACCCCAAGTTCTTTTCATATAGATCACACACAGACTCACACACTCAGTCACTCAGCACTTCAATCTGTCTTCGTCAACCTGTCTCACTTTGATCTCTCTCTCTCTTCGTATAGACCACACACGCAGACTCACACACAGACACACACACACAGACACACACACAGACACACACACAGACACACCGAGACACACACACACAGACACACACACACAGACACACACACACAGATTTAGACACATACAGACACACACAGATTTAGACACACACACAGACACACACACACAGACACACACACAGACACACACACAGACACACACACAGACACACACAGACACACACACAGACACACACACAGACACACACACGCAGACTCAGACACACACACACAGACACACAGACACACACACACACAGATAGACACATACAGACACACACAGACACACACACACAGACACACACACACAGACACACACACACAGATTTCAGACACATACAGACACACACNGATTTAGACACACACACAGACTCACACACACACAGACACACACACACAGATTTAGACACATACAGACACACACAGATTTACACACACACAGACACACACACAGACACACACACACAGATTTAGACACATACAGACACACACAGATTTAGACACACACACAGACACACACACACAGATTTAGACACATACAGACACACACAGATTTAGACACACACACAGACACACACACAGACACACACACACAGATTTAGACACACACAGACACACACATAGATTTAGACACATACAGACAGATTTAGACACACAGATAAATATAGACACACACACACAGATAGATACATAGATTTAGACACACAGATAGATACATAGATTTAGACACACACACAGATAGATATAGACACAGACAGATAGATATAGACACAGACAGATAGATACGTAGATTTAGACACACACACATAGATAGATATCGACACAGACCGACAGATATAGACACAGACAGATAGATACATAGATTTAGACACACACAGATAGATAGATTTAGACACACACACAGACAGACAGATAGATATAGACACACACAGACAGATATAGACACAGACAGACAGATATAGACACACACAGATAGATACGCAGATTTTAGACACACACATACAGATTTATATAGACACAGACAGATAGATACGTAGATTTAGACACACACAGACAGATAGATATAGACACACACAGATAGATACGTAGATTTAGACACACACAGACAGAATATATAGACACAGACAGACAGATAGATAGACTCACACAGATAGATACGTAGATTTAGACACACACAGATAGATAGATATAGACACACACAGATAGACTCACACAGATAGATATAGACACACACACATACAGATATAAATAGACACACACACAGACAGATATTTGCACAGACAGACAGACTCTGTAGCTTCAACTATATAGACACACACAGACATACTTATACAGATAGACACACAGACAGATAGATATAGACACACACACACAGACAGATACTTACACAGATAGACAGACTCTGTAGCTTCAACTATATAGACACACACACACACAGACAGATACTTACACAGATAGATATAGACACACACAGACATTTACACAGATAGACAGTCTATGTAGCTTCAACTAAGACCCCATAGGGACTTCTCTCGTCGCTGCGAATCAGCGTGCGCCGTTCCGCGATCACGATCATCGCCCGCGATCACGTGATCACGATCACGTGATCGTGATTACAATCACGGGCCGTGATTCGTCATCGTCATCGTCACAAAAGTACGACGAGATCGTGATCGCAATCTCAGCGTCGTAGAGACGGGCGCTGGTTTCCGAGAGGACTTTCGCCCCCCGACCCCATCGCGACCCCGACCCCCGACCCATCGCGACCTCGACTCCTGACCCCGTCGCGACCCCGACCCCGACCCCATCGCGACCGCGACCCCGACCCCATCGCGACCCCCGACCCCGACCCGTCGCGACCCGCGGGAGATTTTAATTTTAATTGTTTAATTGTCGCTCGACGCCGGAGGGAACGGTGAGCGACACTGACGTGGAGTCCCCGAGGTCGGTTTAGACCGGTTTAGGCCGGTTTAGACTGGATTAGATAGGTTTAGATCGGTTTAGATTCGTTTAATTTGGCGGTTTGAATCGGTTTAGACCGGTTTCGAATGGATTAGATCGGTTTAGATCGGTTTAGATTCGTTTAATTTGGCGGTTTGAATCGGTTTAGATCGGTTTAGATTCGACTGGATTAGATCGGTTTAGATCGGTTTAGATTCGTTTAATTTGGCGGTTTGAATCGGTTTAGATCGGTTTAGACGGTTTCGACTGGATTAGATCGGTTTAGATCGGTTTAGATTCGTTTAATTTGGCGGTTTGAATCGGTTTAGACCGGTTTCGACTGGATTAGATCGGTTTAGACTGGATTAGATTCGTTTAGATTGGTTTAGTTTGGAGGTCTAGATCGGTTTATACCAGTTTAGATTCGTTTAGACCGGTTTAGATTCGTTAAGATCGATTTAAATCAGAGGGCAGATCGGTTTAGACCAGTTTAGATAAGTTAAGATCGGTCTAATTTGGAGGTCTAGATGGGGTTAGACTGATTTAGATCAGTTTAGATCGGTTTAATTCGGCAGTTTAAATCGGTTTAGATCGGTTTAGTTCGGTTTAGACTGGTTTATACTGATTTAGATCAGTTTAGACGGCAGTTTAAATCGGTTTAGATCGGTTTAGTTCGGTTTAGACTGGTTTAGACTGATTTAGATCAGTTTAGATCGGTTTAATTCGGCAGTTTAAATCGGTTTAGACGGTTTAGTTCGGTTTAGACCGGTTTAGACTGTTTAGATCAGTTTAGACAACTTTATATCGATTGAGACCTTTTAGATAGGAAGTTTAGACCTGTTTAGACTGGTTTAGACCGGTTTAGACTGGTATAGACAAGTTAAGATTGGTTGAGATCAGTTAGATAGGAAGTTTAGACCGGTTTATATCGATTTGGATTGGTGGCTTAGACCGGTTTAGACCTGTTTAGACCGGTTTAGATCAGTTCAGATCGGTTTAGACAAGTTTAGATCGGTTGAGACAAGTTAGATAGGAAGTTTAGACCAGTTTAAACCGGTTTAGATCAGTTTAGATCGGTGTTAGCGCACGACAGCGGAAACCCGGGACGCAGACACAGAAGCTGGTGGGGGACAAATAAAAATCCCTCAAATCGCCTGAAACCTGTTTGTCGAATTCTCAATTTCGCCGCTAAAAAAATCTCGCGAGCTACGGCAGTCGGCTACGAACGACACGCATACCACCACCACAACAACAACAACCGCCACAACAACAACCACCACCACCACCAGCAATGTCTCCGGCGTGTTGCTGCCACCACCACCACCGCCACCACCACCACCACAACCGCTGCCTCATCTTCCTGTGCCGCTTTCTGGCCGCGCTGTGCGCCATGGAGAGTCTCTTCGTGCTCAGCACCGTCATGGACTTGGGCGCCGCTCCACCTGGATCACCTCGACGCTTCGCCCCCAGGGGCAGCAGCTGGGCAGCAGCTGGGGCAGCAGCTGGGGCGGGAGGGGAAGGCAGCAGCGATGGGGGCAGAGGACACCGCCACCGCTAGAGCATCGCTGCTGAGGGCGCCGGATGATGGTGGCGGAGACGTTGAGCGGCCGGAGAACCAGCGGTGATCAACGCCGATGGAAATCCAGCGGTGATCAACGCGGCAGGAGAACCAGCGGTGGTCAACGGAGCGGGAGAACCAGCGGTGGTCAACGGAGCGGGAGAGCCAGCGGTGGTCAACGCGGCAGGAGAACCAGCGGTGATCAACGCCGATGGAAATCCAGCGGTGGTCAACGGAGCGGGAGAACCAGCGGTGGTCAACGGCGATGGAAATCCAGCGGCGATCAACGCGGCAGGAGAACCAGCGGTGGTCAACGGAGCGGGAGAACCAGCAGTGATCAACGTGGCGGGAGAACCAGCGGTGATCAACGGAGCGGGAGAACCAGCGGTGGTCAACGCGGCAGGAGAACCAGCGGTGATCAACGCCGATGGAAATCCAGCGGCGATGAATGTGGCAGGAGAACCAGCGGTGGTCAACGCGGCAGGAGAACCAGCGGTGGTCGTGAACGCCGCTGGGCCGGACGAGATGTGCGCTGAAGAGCCGCTGACGCTGGGTGAGTTGGGACGTCGATCGCTCGGTCGCTTGGCCTGGTGGTGGTGGTGGTGGTGATGGTGGTGGCGGTGGTGAGGGTCGTGGTGGTGGTGGTGGTGATGGTGGTGGTGGTGGTGAGGGTCGTGGTGGTGATGGTGGTGGTGAGGATGGTGATGGTGGTGGTGGTGGTGGTGAGGGTCGTGGTGGTGGTGGTGATGGTGATGGTGGTGGTGAGGGTGGTGGTGGCGGTGGTGGTGGTGGGATNGGTGGTGGTGAGGGTGGTGGTGGTGGTGAGGGTGGTGGTGGTGATGGNGGTGGTGGTGAGGGTGGTGGTGGTGATGGTGGTGGTGATGGTGGTGTGGTGAGGGTGGTGGTGAGGGTGGTGGTNGTGGTGAGGTGGTGGTGGTGGTGGTGAATATCCTTGCTTTGCCTGGCGACGGACACGAGCAGTACTACACTATACACTACACTATACACTATACTATACACTATTACACTATACTAACTACNACACTACACTACACACTACACTATACACTACTATACTACACTATACACTACACTACACTATACACTAGCACACTATACACNACACTACCNACTATACACTACACTACTATACACTACACTATACACTACACTATATACTACACTACTATACACTACACTATACACTGCACTATACACTACACTATACACTACACTACTATACACTACACTACTGTACACCACTATACACCACTACACTATACACTACGCTATATTATACACTACCATACACTACACTCTACACTACACCACTACAGTGAGGGAAAAAAGTATTTGTCCCCTGCTGATTGTGTACGTTTGCCCACTGACAAAGAAATGATCAGTCTATAATTGTAATAGGTTTATTTGAACAGTGAGAGACAGAATAACAACAACAAAATCCAGAAAAACGCATGTCAAAAATGTTATAAATTGATTTGCATTTAATGAGGGAAATAAGTATTTGACCCCTCTGCAAAACTGACTTAGTACTTGGTGGCAAACCCCTTGTTGGCAATCACAGAGGTCAGACGTTTCTTGTAGTTGGCCACCAGGTTTGCACACATCTCAGGAGGATTTTGTCCCACCACTCCTCTTTGCAGATCTTCTCCAAGTCATTAAGGTTTCGAGGCTGACGTTTGCAACTCGAACCTTCAGCTCCCTCCAAGATTGTCGTGGGATTAAGGTCTGGAGACTGGCTAGGCCACTCCAGGACCTTAATGTGCTTCTTCTTGAGCCACTCCTTTGTTGCCTTGGCCGTGTGTTTTGGGTCATTGTCATGCTGGAATACCCATCCACGACCCATTTTCAATGCCCTGGCTGAGGGAAGGAGGTTCTCACCCAAGATTTGACGGTACATGGCCCCGTCCATCGTCCTTTTGATGCGGTGAAGTTGTCCTGTGTCCCTTAGCAGAAAAACACCCCAAATCATAATGTTTTCACCTCCATGTTTGACGGTGGGGATGGTGTTCTTGGGGTCATGGCGGCATTCCTCCTCCTCCAAACACGGCGAGTTGAGTTGATGCCAAAGAGCTCCATTTTGGTCTCATCTGACCACAACACTTTCACCAGTTGTCCTCTGAATATTCAGATGTTCATTGGCAAACTTCAGACGGGCATGTATATGTGCTTTCTTGAGCAGGGGGACCTTGCGGGCGCTGCAGGATTTCAGTCCTTCACGGCGTAGTGTGTTACCAACTGTTTTCTTGGTGACTATGGTCCAGCTGCCTTGAGATCATTGCAAGATCCTCCCGTGTAGTTCTGGGTGATTCCTCACCGTTCTCATGATCATTGCAACTCCACGAGGTGAGATCTTGCATGAGCCCCAGGCCGAGGGAGATTGACAGTTCTTTTGTGTTTCTTCCATTTGCGAATAATCGCACCAACTGTTGTCACCTTCTCACCAAGCTGCTTGGCGATGGTCTTGTAGCCCATTCCAGCCTTGTGCAGGTCTACAATCTTGTCCCTGACATCCTTGGAGAGCTCTTTGGTCTTGGCCATGGTGGAGAGTTTGGAATCTGATTGATTGATTGCTTCTGTGAACAGGTGTCTTTTATACAGGTAACAAGCTGGATTAGGAGCACTCCCTTTAAGAGTGTGCTCCTAATCTCAGCTCGTTACCTGTATAAAAGCACCTGGGAGCCAGAATCTTTCTGATTGAGAGGGGGTCAAATACTTATTTCCCTCATTAAAATGCAAATCAATTTACAATCTTGTCACTGACATCCAAGGATTAGAATCAGCACTGCCACCCACAAACTCAACACTGCCACCCACAGACTCAACACTGCCACCCACAGACTCAACACTGCCACCCACAGACTCACACTGCCACCCATAGACTCAACACTGCCACCCATAGACCCAGCACTGCAACCCACAGACTCAACACTGCCACCCACAGACTCAACACTGCTACCCACAGACTCAACACTGCCACCCACAGACTCAGCACTGCTACCCACAGACTCAACACTGCCACCCACAGACTCAGCACTGCTACCCACAGACTCAACACTGCCACCCACAGACTCAACACTGCTACCCACAGACTCAACACTGCCACCCACAGACTCAACACTGCCACCCACAGACTCAACACTGCCACCACAGACTCCAAACTGCCACCCATAGACTCAACACTGCCACCACAGACTCAACACTGCCACCCATAGACTCAACACTGCACCCATAGACTCAACACTGCCACCCACAGACTCAACACTGCCACCCACAGACTCAGCACTGCCAGCCACAGACTCAAAACTGCCACCCATAGACTCAACACTGCCACCATAGACTCAACACTGCCACCCATAAACTCAGCACTGCCACCCATAGACTCAACACTGCCACCCACAGACTCAACACTGCCACCCATAGACTCAACACTACCATAGACTCAACACTGCCCATAGACTCAACACTGCCCATAGACTCAACACTACCCACAGATTCAACACTGCCACCCATAGACTCAACACTGCCACCCATAGACTCAACACTGCCACCATAGACTCAACACTGCCACCCATAGACTCAACACTACCCACAGATTCAACACTGCCACCCACAGACTCAACACTGCCACCCATAGACTCAACACTGCCACCTATAGACTCAAAACTGCCATAGAATGAACACTACCCATGAACTCAACACTGTCACCCATAGACTCAACACTGTCACCCATAGACTCAGCACTGCCACCATAGACTCAAAACTGCACCTATAGACTCAACACTACCCATAGACTCAACACTGCCACCCACAGACTCAACACTGTCACCCATAGACTCAACACTGCCACCCATAGACTCATCACTGCCACCCAGAGACTCAACACTGCCACCCATAGACTCAACACTGCCATCCACAGACTCAACACTGCCACCCATGTACTCAA
>WFAB01003550.1:0-14974 GCA_018977245.1 Lethenteron camtschaticum
TGTGAGTGACTAGTGGCAAAGGAGGTAATGACAGGGGAGTCAGCCAGCAGTGCGAGTGGACTACTGGCAACGGGAGATAATGACAGGGGAGTCAGCCTGAAGTGTGAGTGGACTAGTGGCCACGGGAGGTAATGACAGGGGAGTTAGCCTGCAGTGTGAGTGGACTAGTGGCCACAGGAGGTAATGACAGGGGAGTCAGCCTGCAGTATGAATGGACTAGTGGCCACAGGAGGTAATGACAGGGGAGTCAGCCTATGGTGTGAGTGGACTAGTGACCACGGGAGGTAATGACAGGAGAGTCAGTCTGCAGTGCGAATGGACTAGTGGCCAAGGGAGGTAATGACAGGAGAGTCAGTCTGCAGTACGAATGGACTAGTGGCCACGGGAGGTAATGACAGGAGAGTCAGTCTGCAGTACGAATGGACTACTGGCAACGGGAGATAATGACAGGGGAGACAGCCTGCAGTGCGAGTGGACTAGTCGCCACGGGAGGTAACGACAGGGGAGTCAGCCAGCAGTGTGAGTGGACTAGTGGCCAAAGGAGGTAATGACAGGAGAGTCAGCCTGCAGTGCGAGTGGACTAGTGGCCACGGGAGGTAATGACAGGGGAGTTAGCCTGCAGTGTGAGTGGACTAGTGGCCAAAGGAGTAATGACAGGGGAGTCAGCCAGCAGTGCGAGTGGACTACTGGCAACGGGAGATAATGACAGGGGAGTCAGCCTGAAGTGTGAGTGGACTAGTGGCCACGGGAGGTAATGACAGGGGAGTTAGCCTGCAGTGTGAGTGGACTAGTGGCCACAGGAGGTAATGACAGGGGAGTCAGCCTGCAGTATGAATGGACTAGTGGCCACAGGAGGTAATGACAGGGGAGTCAGCCTATGGTGTGAGTGGACTAGTGACCACGGGAGGTAATGACAGGAGAGTCAGTCTGCAGTGCGAATGGACTAGTGGCCAAGGGAGGTAATGACAGGAGAGTCAGTCTGCAGTACGAATGGACTAGTGGCCAAGGGAGGTAATGACAGGAGAGTCAGTCTGCAGTGCGAATGGACTAGTGGCCACAGGAGGTAATGACAGGCGAGTCAGCCTGCGGTGCGAGTGGACTGGTGGCCACGGGAGTAATGACAGGGGAGTCAGCCTGCAGTGCGAATGGACTAGTGGCCACGGAGGTAATGACAGGGAGTCAGCCTGCAGTGCGAAACCGAGCAACTGACAAACCGAGCTGGCGAGCAACCGAGCGAGTGACCAACTGAGCCACCGAACGATCAAACCACGAGTGAATGACCAACCGAGCACCGAGCGATGGGCCAACCGAGCCAACGAGTGACCAACTGAGCCACCGATTGACTGACTGAGCCACTGAGAGACCGACCGACCGAGCAACCAAGCGATGGACCAACTGAGCCACTGACGGAGTGAGCCACCGAGCCACCGAGCCACCGACCAACTGAGCCACTGAGTGACTGACCGAGCAACCCTTCCTTCACCAGAATGCTTTCATTCATGAACTCATTTGTGTTCAAAGGCAATAAAAAAAGAGATAAATGCCTATTGTTGCATGGCTTACCTGACGTGGGACATCACGCAGAAGGATGGCAAGTCTGTGGTGAGAAATCCGACCTGGGGAGACAACCGCAGCGTTACTACCAACGCAATTATCGACCGAGTTACCAATGGAGCCAACCGATCAACCAACCGACCGAGCCACGGGACGAGCCACGGAGAGACCGACCGACCCACCAAGATACCAACAGAGTCACTGAGCGACTGATCTAGCCACCGAATGACCAAGCGGACCACCATGTGACCGACCGAGGCACTCCACAACCGACAGAGCCACTGAGCGACAGGGAAGTCAGCCTGAAGTGCGAATGAACTGGTGGCCAAGGGAGGTAATGACAGGGGAGTCAGCCTGCAGTGTGAGTGGACTGGTGGCCACGGAGGTAATGCCAGGGGAGTCAGCCTGCAGTGCGAATGGACTTGTGGCCACAGGAGGTAATGCCAGGGGAGTCAGCCTGCAGTGCGAATGGACTAGTAGCCACAGGAGGTAATGCCAGGGAGTCAGCCTGCAGTGTGAGCGGACCAGTGGCCACGGGAGGTAATGACAGGGGAGTCAGCCTGCAGTGCGAATGGACTAGTAGCCACAGGAGGTAATGCCAGGGGAGTCAGCCTGCAGTGTGAGCGGACCAGTGGCCACGGGAGGTAATGACAGGGTAGTCAACATGCAGTGCGAATGGACTGTGGCCACGGGAGGTAATGACAGGGGAGTCAGCCGACGTTGTGAGTGGACTAGAGGCCACGGTAGGTGATGACAGGGGAATCAGCCTGCAGTGCGAATGGACTAGTGGCCACGGGAGGTATTGACAGGGGCGTCACCTTGCAGTGTAAGTGGACTAGTGGCCACGGGAGGTAATGACAGGGGAGTCAGCCTGCAGTGCGAATGGACTAGTGGCCACCGGAGTAATGACAGGGGAGTCAGCGTGCGGTGTGAATGGACTAGTGGCCACTGGAGGTAATGACAGCGGAGTCAGCCTGCAGTGCGAGTGGACTGGTTGTCACGGAGGTGATGAAAGGGGAGTCAGCCTGCAGTGCGAATGACTAGTGACCACAGGAGGTGATGCCAGGGGAGTCAGCCTGCAGTGCGATGGACTAGTGGCACGGGAGGTAATGACAGGGGAGTCAGCCAGCAGTGCGAGTGGACTAGTGGCCACGGGAGGTAATGAAAGGGGAGTCAGTCTGTAGTGCGAATGGACTAGTGGCCACGGGAGGTAATGACAGGGGAGTCAGCCTGCAGTGCGAGTGGACTGGTGGCCACGGGAGGTGATGACAGGAGAGTCAGTCTGCAGTGCGAGTGGACTAGTGGCCAAGGGAGGTAATGACAGGGGAGTCAGTCTGCAGTGTGAGTGGACTAGTGGCCATGGGAGGTAATGACAGGGGAGTCAACCTGCAGTGTGAGTGGACTAGTGGCCATGGGAGGTAATGACAGGGGAGTCAACCTGCAGTGTGAGTGGACTAGTGGCCATGGGAGGTAATGACAGGGGAGTCGGCCTGCAATGCGATGGACTAGTGGCACAAAAGGTAATGACAGGGGAGTCAGCCAGCAGTGCGAGTGGACTAGTGGCTACAGGAGGTAATGAAAGGGAGTCAGTCTGTAGTGCGAATGGACTAGTGGCCACGGGAGGTAATGACAGGGGAGTCAGCCTGCAGTGCGAGTGGACTGGTGGCCACGGGAGGTGATGACAGGGAGTCAGTCTGCAGTACGAATGGACTAGTCGCCACGGGAGGTAATGACAGGGGAGTCAGTCTGCAGTGCGAATGGACTAGTGGCCAAGGGAGGTAATGACAGGGGAGTCAGCCTGCAGTGCGAGTGGACTGGTGGCCACGGGAGGTGATGACAGGGGAGTCAGCCTGCAGTGTGAGTGGACTGTGGCCACGGGAGGTAACGACAGGGAAGTCAGCCTGCAGTGTGAGTGGACTAGTGGCCACGGGAGGTAACGACAGGGGAGACAGCCTGCAGTGCGAGTGGACTGTGGCTACGGGAGGTAGAAACAGGAGAGTCAGCCTGCAGTGCGAGTGGACTGGTGGCTACGAGAGGTAGAAACAGGAGAATCAGCCTGCAGTGTGAGTGGACTAGTGGCCACGGGAGGTAATGACAGGGAGTCAGCCTGCAGTGCGAGTGGACTGGTGGCCACGGGAGGTAATGACAGGGGAGTCAGCCTGCAGTGTGAGTGGACTAGTGGCCACGGAGGTAATGACAGGGGAGTCAGCCTGCAGTGCGAGTGGACTGGTGGCCACGGGAGGTAATGACAGGGGAGTCAGCCTGCAGTGTGAGTGGACTAGTGGCCACGGGAGGTAATGACAGGGGAGTCAGCCTGCAGTGCGAGTGGACGGTGGCCACGGGAGGTAATGACAGGGGAGTCAGCCTGCAGTGCGAATGGACTAGTGGCCATGGGAGGTGATGACAGGGGAGTCAGCCTTCAGTGTGAGTGGACTGGTGGCCACGGGAGGTAATGACAGGGGAGTCGGCCTGCAATGATGATGGACTAGTGGCACAAAAAGGTAATGACAGGAGGAGTCAGCCAGCAGTGCGAGTGGACTAGTGGCTACGGAAGGTAATGAAAGGGGAGTCAGTCTGTAGTGCGAATGGACTAGTGGCCACGGGAGGTAATGACAGGGGAGTCAGCCTGCAGTGCGAGTGGACTGGTGGCCACGGGAGGTGATGACAGGGGGAGTCAGCCTTCTGTGCGCCTGTTCAAGTGAACGTGTCTACAACGAAGGAAACCACCTCATAGTGCCATCTATTCGTAGAAGTTACTATGTTAACGGATGCTTTGTTCGAGGATTTGTATTTACCGATTATATGACCGTCTCTTTTAACGTGTCCTGAGATCGATAAAGAATATTTCGCGATCCACACTTGTTGGCCACCACCGTCTTCGTAGATATCGTTGCGACAGACTGAAACCCTTCAATGACCGGAGCGTTTTGTTTCGTGAACTCACGTGCGTTCAAAGGGCAATTAATAAGAGACAAAAAACCATGAACGCTCACTCATCGTGCGGCTTACCTCGCGTGCGATCGTGCAGAAGGATGGCAACCGTGGTCAGATGTCCGACCTGCGGGAGTGAGAACCACAGCGTGAATGCCAACACATTCACCCCACCTGCCATCGGACGACAAGGCCACTATGCCGCGTGGACCGCTACTTGCAGGTCTCGGGGTAACCCCAGCCGGACGTCTGCGCGGATTTTATTTTTGCTGGTGAGATACTTTAGAATCCTCCACACACACGCGCGCACAGAGAGAGAGCGAGAGATATCTATATATCAACGATGGAACTGCAGCCAACGGGAAGGAACGCACCTGTGAGTCCGTCCGCCGCGAGGCAGCGGAGTTTAACGGCGTAGACTCACGTGCAGCGGCCGGGCAAAATTGCAGCGCTCGCGTGACGGCGAACGTGGCTGGGGCCGCGCTGGGGGTGGCCATCCGTCCAGCAGCGGATTGGCCACGCGTGGTGGCCTTCTGTGGGCAGAGCCACAGCAGCTAAATGTTCTTTCCACTTCATTCATGTTAATGGTCAAAGATAAAAACGAGTTTGAAGGGTCTGAATGACGGGCTGATGTTTCACGGCAAACCGCTGCCCCCTGCGATACATTTAGCCGTCGTGATTATTCCGAAGGAATCAATGTTCATTTTGTAAGACGGCGGCATGACCGACCGTGCCACCGACCAACTGAGTCACCGACAAACCGAGCGACCGAGCCACGGGGCGTCCGACGGAGCCAACGAGCGACCGAGCCACCGAGAAACCGACAAAACCACCAAACGACCAACCGAGCCACCGACCGTGCCACTGACCAACTGAGTCACCGACAAACCGAACGACCGAGCCACGGAGCGACCGACAGAGCCACTGAGCGACTGAGACACGAGAGACCGACAGAGCCACTGAGCCACCGAGCGACTGTGACACCGAGAGACCGACCGAGCCACCGAGCGATTGACCGAGCCACCGGCCGACCGACCAAGCCACTGAGCGACCGAGCCACTGAGCCACCGACCGAGACACCGAACCAGCGAGTGACCGACCGAGTCACAGACCGAGCCACGGAGCGATTGACCGAGCCACCGGCCGACCGACCAAGACACTGAGCGACCGAGCCACTGAGCCACCGACCGAGACACCGAACCAGCGAGTGACCGACCGAGTCACAGACCGAGCCACCGAGCGATTGACCGAGCCACCGGCCGACCGACCAAGCCACTGAGCGACCGAGCCACTGAGCCATTGACCGAGACACGAACCAGCGAGTGACCGACCGAGTCACAGGGCGACCCAGCGAGCCACCGACCAAGTGGGCCACCGAGTGACCGACAAAACAACCGAATGCCACCGAGCCACTGAGCCACCGAGCCACGACCGAGTCACCCACCGAGCGACCGATTGAGCCGCCGAGCGAGCGAGCGAGTGAGCGATTGAGCCGGCGAGCGAGCCACCTTAATGCGGAAGGGCTTCTTGCCGGCGCGGCCGACGCCGCCGTCGAAGGAGAAGTCGTGCTGGCGCACGACGCCGCGGCTATGACGATCGCCGGTGTACNTGACGACGTAGAATCCCGGACCCAGGCCTCGAACTCGCGCTCCAGTTGATGATGGTGGAGAGGGGGCGCTCACGAGGAAGGGACCCTTGGAGTGGCCCTGAGGGAGACCGCCACAATCACCACCCAACCACAACACACAACCACACAACCAGTCACCACNACCACCACCNTCACTCACCACCCACCCACNCACTCACCACCCACCACCACCNACCACTCACTCACCACCACCCACCANCCANCCACTCACTCANCCCACCCACCCACNCACCACNCACTCACTCACCCACCCACCACTCACCACTCACCCACTCACCCANTCCCACCCACCCACCCACCCCACTCACCCACTNACCACCACCCACCCACCACCACTCACCACCACCACCACCACCANCCACCNACCACCACCACCCACCCACATCACCCANTCACCCACCACCACTCACCANCCACCACCACTCACCACTCAGTCACCCANCCACCACCACTCACCACACCCACCCACNCACCACCCACCACNCACCACACTCACNCACCACCACACCACCACCACTCACNCCACCACCATTCACCACCACCACCACCACCACCACCACCACCACNCACCACCACCACNCCNCCACCCACTCACCACCCANCCACCANCCACCCACCACCACCCACTCACCACNCACCACCACCACCACCCNTCACCCCACCCACNCCCACCACCCACCCACCACCCACCCACCACCACNCACCCACCACCACCACCACCACNCACCACNCACCACCCACCCACCCACTCACCACCACTCACCCAACNACCCACCACCCACCACCCACACACCCACCACCCACCCACCACCACCANCCANCCACCCACNCACCANCCACCACNCACCACCCACCACCCCNCACTNACCACCANCCACCACCCACCTNCNTTGAGCGATGNCACNGCNCAGTNGNACGTCNTGCCCACCCATCGGTCGGATGGTGNCNGTNCTGGCCCACGGNGAAGCGTCNCTGNTGGCCTTCANNTGATGGGGTGAGGCCCCNNANCTGGCACCACTNGGGNNCNCTTCGNNACCNTGGNNGNNGGGGGGGGGGGAGATGAGGGGTNGGGTGNTGGTGGTGGTAGGTGNGTGGGTGGTTGTGGTGGTGGGTGNTNGGTGGTGGTGGAGGTGGGTGGTGCAGTGGTGGTGGTGGGTGTGGTGGGTGGGTGGTGNTGGTGGTGNGTGGTGGTGGGTGGGTNGGTGGGTGGTGGTGGTGNACGTGGGTGGTGGTGGTGGGTGNGTGGTNGGTGGTGGTGNTGGTGGTGGTNGGTGGTNGGTGGTGAGTGGGTGGTGGGTGGTGGTGGGTNGGTGGTGGTGGTGGTGGTNGGTGGTGGTGGTGGTGGTGGTGGTGGTGGGTGGGTGGTGGGTGNTGNCGTGGTGGTGGTGGTGGTGNNTGGTGGTGTGGTGGTGGGTGGTGGTGGTGGTNGGTGGTGGGTGTGGTNGGTGGTGGTGGTNGGTGGGTGAGTNGGTGGGTGNGTGGGTGGGTGGGGTGGGGTGGTGNGTNGGGGTGGTGGTGGTGGGTGGTGGTGCAGGTGGTGGTGGTGGGTGGGTGGTGNGTGGGGGGTGGTGNGCGGTGGTGGTGGTGGTGGTGGTGAGTGGTGGTGGTGGNGTGNTGATGGTGGTNGGTGACGTGGTGGTGGTGGGTGGTGGGTGGTNGGTGGTNNTGGTNGGTGNTGGTGGTGGTGTGTGGTGGTGGTGNGTGGTGGGGGTGGTGGTGGTGNGTGGGGTGGGTGGTGGTGNGTGGGTGGTGGTGGTGGTGGTGGTGNGTGGTGGGTGTGGTGGGTGGTGGTNGNTGGTGGTGGTGAGTNGGTGGTGANTGGTGGTGNGTGGTGGTGAGTGGGTGGTGGGGNACGGTGTAGTGGTGGGTGAGTGGGTGGTGAGTNGGTGGTGGTGGGTGTNGGTGAGTNGGTGGTGGTGAGTGGTGTGTAGTGGTCGGGTGTAGGGTGCAGTGTAGTGGTAGGGTGGTAGTGGTGGGTGAGTGGTGGGTAGGGTANTGGTGTGGTGTAGTNGGTGGTGACACANTGGTNANTNGGTGGGTAGGGTGGGTTAGTGTAGTGGGTGGTGAGTNGGTGAGTGTATGTGGTGGTGTGGTNGGTGGGTGGTCGGGTGATGTGGTGGTGAGTNGGTNGGTGGTGGTGNGTNGGTNGGTGTAGTGTGGTGGGTGGGTGAGTGGTGGGTGNGTGGTNAGTNGGTATGTGGTAGGGTGGTGGTGGTGGGTGGGTNTGGTGGTGTAGTGGGTGNGTAGTGGTAGGGTGGGTAGTGGGTNGGTGGGTGGGTGGTAGTGGGTGGTGGGTNTATAGTGTAGTGGGTATGGTAGTGGTGGGGGGAGAGTNGGTAGTGTGGGTAGTGGTGAGTGGTGAGTGGTGGGTGATTGGGTGGGTAGTGTAGTAGGGTAGTGGTAGTGGTGNGCGGTGGTGGTGTTTGGTGGGTAGTGGGTAGGGTGGTNGGTNGTGATAAGTGGGTGAGTAGTGGTGGTGGTGAGTGGTGTAAGTAGTGGTGGTGACTGGGTGAGTGTAGTGAGTGGGTGATGTGNGTGGGTGATGTGGGTGCAGTGAGTGGTGTGGGTNGGTNGGTGAGTGGTNGGTGATGGTGGGTGAGTGNNTGNTTGGTGGGTGAGTNGGTGTTGNTTGTGGGTGATGGTGGGTAGGGTANNGGGTNGGNAGGNACAGGAGTGANTGATTCNTNGNATGNGAGTGGATGAATGGAGTNGCTGCTATTACAGGNATGAAGNGTGAGGATGAAGTGGATGNTATGNGAGNATTGTGTAAGTGAGTGGAGTGGATNATGNNGNGTGGATGTATGAGCTGAGTGTCATAGTGTGAGTCAGCATCGTGAGTGGAATATGCTGAGTGTGTCAATGAGTGAGTCGNGAGCTNTGCTGTCGTCACTCGCTCACTCACTCACTCGNTGATTCACTGCTCGCTCNCATCGCTNACTGTATACACTCACATCGAACTTGAGTGGGTTTCACTCACGCTCGCTCACTCGCTCGCTCACTNGCTCGCTCACTCGCTCACTCGCAATTCATTCACTCGNTCACTCACTGCCACTCACTCACTCGATTACTCGCTCACCACTCGCTCNCTCACTCACTGATTCACTCGCTCACCACTCGCTCGCTCACTCACNATTACTCGCTCGCTCCTGGACTCACTCACCATCGGTCACCCACTCACTCACACGGCCGTCGTGATTCACTCGCTCGCTCGCTCGCTACTCGCTCACTCGCTCACTCACTCCNCCACGCTCACTCACTCACTCACCGCTACTCACTCACTCACTCACTCTCTTCTNGTTCACTCACTCACATACACTCGCTCGCTCACTCGCTCACTCGCTCGCTCACNCGCTCACTCGCTCTCTCGCNCGCTCACTCGCATCCGAACTCGCCTCTCGCTCGCTCACTCGCTCGCTCACTCGCTNGCTCACTCGCTCACTCGCTCGCTNACTCNCTCGCTCACTCACTCGCTCACNGATTCACTCGCTCACTCACATACTCACTCACTCGGTCACCCACTCACTNACTGATTCCTCGCNACGCCGCTCACTCACTCGCTCACTCACCACTCGCTCACCACTCGCACTCACTCGCTCACCGCTCACTCACGCTCACCACTCGCTCACTCACTCACTCACTCGCTCACTCACTCACTCGCTCACTCACACACTCACTCGCTCACTCACTATACTCACTCACTCTCACCCACTCACTCACTGATTCACTCGCTCGCTCGCTCACTCGCTCACCNGTCACTCCCTCACTCCCTCACCNCTCTACTCACTCACTCACTCACCCTCTCACTCNTTCACTCACTGACTCGCNCACTCACTCTCTCACGTTCGCTCACTCACTCGCTCACTCACTCACTCGGTCACACTCACTCTCNCCTCTCACCGTTCACTCACTGACTCGCTAACTCACTCTCTCACTCATTCGCTCACTCNCTCGCTCACTCAGTCACNCGCTCACTCTCTCACTCANTCACTCACCCACTCACTCACNCGATTACTCGCTCACTCACTCGCTCACCGGTACCACGGTCACTCCCTCACTCGCTCACTCACACCCTAACTCACCGTACTCACTCACTCACCCTCTCACTCGTTCACACAATGNCTCGCTCACTCACTCTCTCACTCACTTCGCTCACTCACCGCTCACTCATCACACGCTCACCTCTCACTCATTCACTCACCCACTCACTCACTGATTCCTCGCTCGCTCACTCGCCACTCGCTCACATCGTCACTCCCTCACTCGCTCACTCACACCCTACTCACCTACTCACTCACTCACCCTCTCACTCGTTCACTCACTGACTCGCTCACTCACTCTCTCACTCATTCGCTCACTCACTCGCTCACTCAGTCACACGCTCACTCTCTCACTCATTCACTCACCCACTCACTCACTGATTCACTCGCTCGCTCACTCGCTCACTCGGTCACTCGGTCACTCCTCACTCGCTCACTCACACCCTAACTCACCTACTCACTCACTCACCCTCTCACTCGTTCACTCACTGACTCGCTCACTCACTCTCTCACTCATTCGCTCACTCACTCGCTCACTCAGTCACACGCTCACTCTCTCACTCATTCACTCACCCACTCACTCACTGATTCACTCGCTCGCTCACTCGCTCACTCACTCGGTCACTCCCTCACTCGCTCACTCACACCCTAACTCACCTACTCACTCACTCACCCTCTCACTCGTTCACTTACTGACTCGCTCACTCACTCTCTCACTCANTCGCTCACTCACTCGCTCACTCAGTCACACGCTCACTCTCTCACTCATTCACTCACCCACTCACTCACTGATTCACTCGCTCGCTCACTCGCTCACTCGCTCACTCGGTCACTCCCTCACTCGCTCACTCACACCCTAACTCACCTACTCACTCACTCACCCTCTCACTCTTCACTCACTGACTCGCTCACTCACTCTCTCACTCACTCTCTCCCTCATTCACTCACTCAGTCACACGCTCGCTCTCTCACTCATTCACTCACCCACTCACTCACTGATTCACTCGCTCGCTCACTCGCTCACTCGCTCACTCGCTCACTCGCTCACTCGGTCACTCCCTCACTCGCTCATTCACACCCTAACTCACTACTCACTCACTCACCCTCTCACTCGTTCACTCACTGACTCGCTCACTCACTCTCCCACTCACCTCTCCCTCGATCACTCACTCAGTCACACGCTCGCTCTCTCACTCATTCACTCACCCACTCACTCACTTACTCTCTCACTCACTCGCTTGTGATGGTGGTTGTGGTGTTGATTGTTGTGCTGTTGTTGTGTTGTGTAGTGGTTGTCGATTGTTGTTGGGGTTGTTGTTTGGTGGTGTTTTGTTGGTGATTGCAGTTGTTGTTGTTGTGTTGTGGTGGTGGTTGTGGTGGTGGTTATGTTGTGGTGGTGGTGCTTGTGGTGGTGATTTCGGTGTTTGTGGTTATTGTTATTATGGTTGTTGTGGTTGTTGTTGTTGTTGTTGTGGTGGTGGTGATTGCGGTTGTTGTTGCGGTTGTGTTGTGGTTGTGTTGTGGTTGTGTTGTGGTGGTGATTTTGGTGTTTGTGGTTCTTGTTATTATGGTTGTTGTGGTTGTTGTGTTGTGGTTGTTGTTGTTGTGGTGGTGGTGATTGCGGTTGTTGTGATTGTTGTGGTTGTTGTTGTTGTGGTGGTGGTGATTGCGGTTGTTGTTGTGATTGTTGTGGTTGTTTGTTGTGGTGGTGGTGATTGCGGTCGTTGTTGTGATTGTTGTGGTTGTTGTTGTTGTGTGTGTGGTGATTGCGGTCGTTGTTGTGATTGTTGTGGTTGTTGTTTTGTGGTGGTGATTGCGGTCGTTGTGATTGTTGGTTGTTGTTGTTGTGGTGGTGTGATTGCGGTTGTTGTTGCGGTTGTGTTGTGTGGTGGTGGTTGTGGTGATTTTGGTGTTGTGGTTTTTATTGTTGTGGTTGTTGTTGTGATTGTTGTGGTTGTTGTTGTTGTTGTGGTGGTGGTGTAGTGTGAACAGGAAGGGCCACTTGCTCTACCTGCTCAAGTGGAGGGATCTGCATACGACCAGAGCACGTGGGAGAGCGAGGAGATGGACATCCCAGACTACGAACTCCACCGCACACTCTACTGGAACCAGCGGTGAGCGGTGCTCACCACTCGCTCACCCACTCTCCCGCTCACTCACCCACTCACCCATTCACTCACTCACTTACTCACTCACCCACCAACTCACCCACTCACTCACCCACTCGCTCACCCACTCTCCCGCTCACCCACCCACTCATTCACCCACTCATCACCCACTCACTCACTCATACACTCACTCACCCACTAACTCACTCACTCACCCACTCTCTCATTTACCCAATCACTCACTCACTCAACCACTCACCCACTCACTCACTCACCCACCATCCGCTCACCCACCCAATCACCCACTCACTCACTCTCACCCACCCACCCACTCACCCACTCACTCACCCACTCACTCACTCACCCACTCACTCACCCAACCCCTGTGACCCCCCCATGACCCCGCCCCATGACCCTCCACGTGACCCCCCCCCCCGTGACCCCCCGTGACCTCCACGCACAGGGAACTTATAATGGGTGAGGAAGGCCGACCAAACAAACGCCTTCTCAAGAAATCTGCAAGCGGCGGTGGCGGTGGTGGTGGCGGTGGTGGCGGTGGTGGCAGTGGTGGTGGCGGTGGTGGCGGTGGTGGCGGTGGTGGCGGTGGTGGTGGTGGCGGTGGTGGTGGTGGCGGTAGCGGGGTGGCGGTGGTGGTGGTGGTGGGCGGATAGTTGATCTCGAAAGGCCTCCAGATGCTCCCACCACGGACGTAAGAACTCCCCCGTACACTACATTATACACTACATTATACACTACTATACACTACACTATACACTACACTATACACTACAATACACTACATTATACACTACACTATACACTACACTATCATACACTACATACACTATACACTACATTATACACTACACTATACACTACACTATACACTACATTATACACTACACTATACACTACACTATACACTACACTATACACTACAATACACTACTATACACTACATTATACACTACACACTACATCATACACTACATTATACACTACATACACTACATTATACACTACACTACTATACACTACTATACACTACACTNCTATACACTACCTACACNACATTATAGACTAGACTACTACACTATACACTACATTATACNATACACTACACTACACTACACTACACTATACACTACACTATACACTACATTATACACTATACACTACACTATACACTACACTATACACTACATACATTATACACTATACACTTACATTATACACTATACACTACTACACTACACTACCTACACTACTTCTACACTACTACTACNATACACTACATTATACACTATACACTACATTATACACTACTANACTATACACTACTACACTACACTACTATTACACTACTACACTACTTATACACTATACACTACATTATACACTACATTATACACTACACTACATTATACACTATACACTACATTATACACTACACTATACACTACACTACACTACACTACATTATACACTATACACTACTATACACTACATTATACACTACTATACACTACATTATACACTATACACTACATGATACACTACATTATACACTACATTATACACTACTACACTACATTATACACTACATTATACACTACTACACTACACTATACACTACATTATACACTACATCATACACTACATGATACACTACACACTACATTATACACTACACTGCTATACACTACACACTACTATACACTACACTACACACTACTCTACACTACACACTACATTATACACTACACTACTATACACTACACACTACTCTACACTACACACTACATTATACACTACATCATACACTACATTATACACTACACACTACATTATACACTACACTGCTATACAACACACTACTATACACTACTATACACTACACACTACATTATACACTACTATACACTACATTATACACTACTATACACTACACACTACATTATACACTACACTGCTATACACTACACACTACTATACACTACTATACACTACACACTACATTATACACTACTATACACTACATTATACACTACACTACTATACACTACACACTACATTATACACTACTATACACTACATTATACACTACTATACACTACACACTACATTATACACTACACTGCTATACACTACACACTACTATACACTACTATACACTACACACTACTATACACTACACACTACATTATACACTACACTACTATACACTACACACTACATTATACACTACTATACACTACATTATACACTACTATACACTACACACTACATTATACACTACACTGCTATACACTACACACTACTATACACTACTATACACTACACACTACTATACACTACTATACACTACATTACACTACACTACTATACACTACACACTACATTATACACTACTATACACTACATTATACACTACTATACACTACACACTACATTATACACTACACTGCTATACACTACACACTACTATACACTACTATACACTACACACTACATTATACACTACTATACACTACATTATACACTACACTACTATACACTACACACTACATTATACACTACTATACACTACATTATACACTACTATACACTACACACTACATTATACACTACACTGCTATACACTACACACTACTATACACTACTATACACTACACACTACATTATACACTACTATA
>WFAB01003551.1:0-14962 GCA_018977245.1 Lethenteron camtschaticum
ACTCACCAGCCCACCTCTCACCCACTCAATCACTTCAAACCATTCACTCACCCACCCACTAATTCACACAATCACCCACCACCCACTCAATCTCTAACCCACACCCACCTACTCACTCACCCAACGACTCACTCAACAATTCACTCAAATTCAACACACCCACTTCTCTAACACACTCACTCACCTACTCCCTCAACCACTCACTCACCTACTCCCTCAACCACTCCTCACCTACTCCCTCAACCACTGACCCACCTACTCCCTCAACCACTGACCCACCTACTCCCTCAACCACTGACCCACCTACTCCCTCAACCATTGACCCACCTACTCGCTCAACCACTGACCCACCGACTCCTCAACCACTGACCCACCTACTCCCTCAACCACTGACCCACCGACTCACCCACCGACTCACCCACCGACTCACCCACCGACTCACCCACCGACTCACCCACCGATTCACCCACCGACTCACCCACCGACTCACCACCGACTCACTCACCGACTCACCCACCGACTCACCCAGTTAATCACCCACTACGTGGAGTCCTCACCTCTTCCAGTATTGTGAGATATTCTTCCTCCCAGCGGTATCTTCACAACAACGCCCGGTGGGGTGGGCAAGCCTCTCAACGAGCCGGGCGAGCGGGGCAACAGTCTGGTCATGTTGGGTTCATAGCGCAGTGCGGCACACACATACACACAAGCAGACCACACACATATGAACACATAACAACATTGGGAGCCAGTCACGCGATAGGGATGGGCCGCATGGTCCACTCCAGCTCGATGTACGGCTTGCCCGGATACAATGTTAACTACCTCGTCTGGTATACAGGAGGTTTTCGGTTAGATCCCAACCCTGACACCTGTATATTTGGAGTTTGCATGTTCTCTCCGTGGTCAAGTGGATTTTTATTCTGGTCCTCTAGATTTTCCCTACACATTTATAAACAGGCATTTAGAGTAGTTGGCTGCTATAAATTTCCACATAAGGCACGTTGTTGACCTATCATTTGTGGCCAGGTCACTTCTAAAAAACAGAGCTATGTTACTCAGTGAGATGGTTGAGATACAAGTGATGAGCCTGTGTGTGAGTGGTTGAGTGAGTGAGTGGCTGAGTGAGTGAGTGAATGGTTGAGTGAGTGGCTGAATTAGTGGTTGAGTGAGGGAGTGGTTGATGGAGCGATTCGTTCAAGGAGCGAGCAAGTGGTTGAGTGAGCGAGTGAGTGGTTCAGTGAGTGAGTGGTTGAGTGAGTGAATGGGTGGCTGAATAACTGAGTTATTGAGTGAGTGGTTGAGTGAGTGGTTGAGTGAATTAGTGAGTGGTTGAATGAGTATTTGAATGAGTGAGTGTTTGAGCGAATGAGTTAGTGTTTGAGCGCATGAGTGTGTGGTTGAGTGAGTGGATGAGTGAGCAGTTGCATGAGTGTCTGAGTGAATGAGTGGTTGAGTGAGTGGTTGAGTTAATGACCGAGTGAGTGATTGATTGGTTGAGTGAATGAATGGTTGAGTGAGTGAGTAGTTGAGCGAGTGGTTTAAGTTAGTGGTTGAGTGAGTGAATGGCTGAATGAGTGAGTGGCTGAGTGAGTAAGTGGTTGAGTGAGTGGTTCAAGTTGAGTGAGTGGCTGTATGAGTGGCTGTATGAGCGAGTGACTGAGTGAGCGAGTGACTGAGTGAGTGAGTGGCCGGCGCGCACCTTGGCTGCGTTGTCCAGGGTGTCCTGCTGGTGCCGCCCCACTGTGTTGCTGTACTCCGTCAGGGTGAGAGCGGCGGTGCCACGCAAGCAGCTGCTCCAGCGACTGGGCCATCTTGCCCAGCTCCTCCTGGCGAGCACGCAGCATGCCCTGGGGCTCCGTCACATGGTGCTGGCAATCTGAGACACCCGCCTGTAGCACACACGGAGAAGAGATATGGGAATGGATTAGGGTGACCCGGGTGACGAGATGTTCACTGCTTCGCCCGGTATTCAGGATGTTGTAGGTTTGATCCAAACCCTGATGCTTACATGAGGAGTTGAGTGAATTCTTCTTCGGATTCTCTGGTTTTGCCCTCCACATTTATAAATATGCATTGACAGTATTTGGCTTATTTACATTTCATCGTGATAAGCCACTTCATTGGGCTATCATTTATGGCAAGGTAATTTCTGAAAAAGAGCTATATAGCTCAGTGGGCCTTACCTGGTAAAATAAAATAGGCGAGTGGGTAGGTGAGTGAGTGGATAGGGAAGTGGGTATATTAGTGGAAAGGTCAGCGAGTGCGTAGATGAGCGAGTAGGTAGGTGGTTGAGTGAGTGGTTGAGTTAATAATTGAGTGAGTGATTGCTTGAGTGAGTGGCTGAGTGAGTGAGTGGCTGAGTGAGTGAGTGGTTGAGTGAGTGGTTGAGTGATTGAGTGAATGGTTGAGTGAGAGAATAACTGAGTGAGTGAGCGGCTGAGTGGTTGAGTGAGTCATTGAGCAATTGTGTGGCTGAGTGAGTGAATGGCTGAAAGAGTGGCTGAGTGAGTGAGAGCGTGATGGCTGAGGGAGTGAGAAAGTGATGGCTGAGTGAGTGAGAGAGTGATGGTTGAGTGGTTGAGTAAGTAATTGAGTGAGTGGTTGGTTGAGTGAGTGAGTGGGTGGGTGGGTGGTTGAATGATTGGTTGAGTGAGTGGTTGAGTGAGTGAATAACTGAGTGAGTGAGCGGCTGAGTGGTTGAGCGAGTCGTTGAGTGAGTCTGTGGCTGAATGCGTTTGTGGCTGAGTGAGTGAATGGCTGAATGAATCACAGCTATGATAAAAATGGACATCAGCATATAAGTGGTCTTGTTTTCACTCACTAAATGAAGTTTAAAATAAAATTGTACACTCACAGGATCGAGTTAAAGATGACAGCGAATCGGAGTAAACTGAATCGCAGCTATGATTAAATTTGGCATTAGCATAATATTGATTTATAAGTATACAAAATGACTTTTGCAGAGCGATTTAACACAAAAGTCTGATAGACTATATGAAAAAATTAAGATAAAAAGTACATACAAATCGGGCATCAATACCGTTGCTTTGTATGATCTGTGAAAAGCAGAGGATTTTAGATTAAATCGGACATTTTGAGCTTCCTGCCGGATCGACTGAGTGGAATCAATACAATTAGTCTCGATTCATGATCAACAAAGACCATATATGGGAAAATCTCTGATCGGTGATTTTGATTGCATCGTATTGCAGCGCCCCTTTGATGATGTTACAAAGCACTTGCCCCAACAGTCTGTTAAAGGCTACAGGGGGATCTTTGTGTGCGAGTAGCTCACAGATCCTTCAGAGATCTGGACACTGTCCGATCATCAGCAAGCTCCTCAGGCAGGCGAGACTGCGTTGGCGGTTGTCTGTGCATTATGAGGTGATAAATATCCCACGCAGAGGAGTCTGCTTACAGGACAGATAAGAGGTTCTTCACTGACCGTGCCCCGTGTCACCTGAACGTTAAATGGGGTCCCAGTAATTCAATGTCCATCGCTGAATCATCTTTCACCATCACCACGCGTCCATTAAGGCCAATGTGACGAAGCCATAAATAGACACCGCGTTATAACGGGGGAGGGGGGGGTGGGGAGCAGGACAAACGTCTTACTACGTGACATCACAACACCCTGGACACAGCCATCGTGGCTGATTAGGGTGCGCATCGTTCACGAATATGTGGTTTAAGTGGTTGAGAGTAGATTTTGGTGTAAATTGATCACGATGCATTGCGTAGCCTGCATTTAAAATTTAATGCGTGGGTGCGTGAGCAGATATGAGTGGGTGAGTGCGTGAGTAAGCCGGTAAGTGAGTATGTGGGTGGATGGAGGGGGCTGGGCGGGCACGGCATGGGCTGGAGTGGAGGTGGACTGATGCGGTACGGAAGGATGTGGAGCTGAGTGGGCTTTGCCGACGACTGGTACCAGCGGTGTCGGGATCGGCCTCTGCGGGGGAGGCTCGTGAAGGACGCTTCTACTGGGCAGTTGGAGACAGTCAGCCTCCAACAAAAACGGAGGAGTGACGCTCACAACGAGCGGAACACCGGATGATAAATATGCAGCAATTTGGCACAGTACGGGGTACAGGTGGTGCATCTGCCAGTCATCTCAGTCAGCCAACCCATGGCACCTGGGTCTGTTCCAGGACATCCGGTCAGCGAGCCTTTGACACTTCACGTGGCTTCAAAGTGCACATGGCCTGGCACAGGTGCCGTGGTGACATCACTGTCACTTATTGGCGAATGGCGACGGTCGATAACGCAGCGGTGGTTGTGAGAAATGCCATTTTTGGGGGGGGGGGCGCCAACCCTGACCATCTGTGAACCTCACATCGCCTCACAGCCACCACAGTGGCTACAGGGAGTTCTAGATGGGTGCGAGGAGCTGGTAACCCCCTCCACCTTCAACTAAATTACCACACATTCACATGCGAGTCCTTGGGTCTCTCTGCGAGTCGATGGATCTGTGTGGTGAGTCTATGGGTCTCTGTGAGGCGAGTCTGTAGCGTGGAAACGCGTATGCACATGTAGGGGTGTTAAAGAGAGGGCCCGTTATGCATGGCAGCCTATGGAAAACAAACACAGTGGGCGGGGCTACGTAAGTGCACGAGGAGGTGCCCTCTACGACGTCCGAGCCAGACACCCTGGGGGGGGCTGGTTCGAACGTTATGATCCCCCGGGGCCCCACCCCTCAGGGAGGGGTTGGGTATAAAAGGGGATGTTCAAAGGGCTCGAGAGAGTTATGTTTAAGCTAAGGGAAGAAGATTGAAGACGTCTTAGATAGAGCCCTGGACTCCCCTGGTTCGATGTCCTTTTCAGGGCCGGACAGGATTGAGCCAGCGGCGTGGTCCCGAAAGCCAGAGCCGGTGCTCTTGTAAGAGCTGGTCTGGAACTCCGGGTACCGGGCCCGACTTACCAGTGTCGGGCCAGTTAGCCTCCCCTAGCCCATTAGTGGAGGATTCGGGGCTAGGACAGAGTTAGCTAGGGGTGTATCCCGAGTTATACGGGTGAGGGGGCCGATACCCCCTCGAGAGTGTATATGCCACTGTCATACTGTGAAATAAATATACGTGTGCCTCAACCTCGGCGTCAAGCGTCTTCACCGGTACTTCAACTGGTGTCAGAAGTAATTCGAACATGGACACGCGGAAAACAGTGCGGGCCAAAGTACCGCAGGAGGAAGACACTGCCGAGATCGTCGAGCCCGAGACGGCTCCACAAGACAAGGTGCAGCCGGGGCCTGACGCCTCCTTACCGGGGCATCGAAATGAAGAGGGGCCGCAGCCAGACGCGTTACGGCTGGCTCACGGGAGGCTGGCGGAGCTGCTGTATGCCGCTGCCGCCACGCTGGAGACCATCACGCGACTAGGGGCCGGTGATCCAACACGGGGCGAGGCGAGCCAACGACCAGGGCGCCTTCCCGCCATTTCGGAGCAGTCCGAATTTGAAATTCCCGCCATCGACGCTACAGCTGTTCGGGGCGTGGCCAGCCTAGACATCCGCTCCGACATCGCCGTCGCTGAAGCTGCAACGTCATCACAAGCGCGACAGGCGATCCCATCGGCCGTTCGCACCGACGCACAGCCGAGTGGTGGTGACATCAGCCTGCGGGAGTCCACAACGACCGCTGCGCTTCATCAGAGACTGCCCCCGCTGAAGGAGTTCATCGGCGCGGAGGGGGACTGGGCCGGTTTTCGCCGACGTTTCCTCGCCCATCAGGAGATGGCGAAATGGTCCAATGAGGAGGCTCTCTGCGCGCTGCCGGCGCTCCTCGACGGCGACGCGCTCGCCGCCCTCACATCGGCGCCGAGAGAGAAGCGGTCTACGTTACCGATGGCACTACAGCTGCTGGGCGGGGTCTATGGACCATCGGCTGAATGCCGACAGCAATTTTACGACCGCAAGCGGGGTGAGAAGGAGTCGCCCCTAGCATATCGGACGAGCCTCCTGGCGATGGCTAAGTCGGCCTTCCCTCGTATGGACGACGACGGCGTGGACGCGATGGTCACGGAGAAGATCCTCCTCCTGGCAGACGACCTTGACATCGCGGTCGTCGCCCGGGAGGACGAGGAGATGACATCGCTCCAGGCGGCGCGGCTCCTCCACGCCAACCTCCTGTCACTGCGGCGGAAAGCCAGCAGGGCATCGGCGGGGCGTGCGGTGGCTGCAGCCACCATTCCGACGGAGGAGCTCTACGCCGTCGACCACCGACCGCAACAGGCGACAGGAGCACGGTCGGGCCGGGACGGGCCGGGCCGTTTCAACCATCCGTCTCCTCCAACGGCGCTCCCGCGGTGTTTCAACTGCGGCGTCCGGGGCCACGTCGCCTCGGGGTGCCGCGCTCCTCGACAGTGCGGGACGACACCTCAACGGGACGACGGGCCTCATCACAAGCTCCACCATCATAACCCGGCGAGTCGCGGCACCCCACATGTTTGGCCCACGCACACACCCGTCACGCACTCAAACACCGCAACGAGAGGGGGGCCGATATCGCGCACCATCGCACCATCACGCACCACCCCGGGTACTCATATCGAACCCGGCCAGTGGTCCGTGCTGGCCGATCGTGTGGTAGCCGCATTGTCGGGGTCGTCGGCCGTTGTGGGGCACATCGACGGGGTTGAAGTGCGCATCCTGGTCGATACGGGAGCATCGGCGACCATTATTTCGGAGTTGATTTACAATATTCTCCCTGTCCGGAGTCGTCCTTTGATGCCTGTTAACGTACCATTCTATGCGGCTAACGGGGGCTCACTTGGCATCATCGGACAAATTCGTGCCCAAATTTGTATTGGGGATATTAAATTGTCTGGGCCGATTTTTGTTTCCTCCTCGCTGGCGGTTCCGTGCCTGCTGGGGACGGACTTCCTGGCCAAAATGCCGATTAGGATATTGATCGACCAGGGATGTATTGAGCTCCCGTCGGGCAGACGCATGGCGTTTCTGCCATCGCCTGTTACGACTCGGACGGCGTTCGCGACAGTGCCGGCATTCGTAGAGAGAACGGTGCGCGTACCTCCGGGGGCGCAAATGTTGATTCCCTTGAAACTTCGGCGGCCCTTCGCTAAGGGTGTTGGGGCCCAAGGGGTTCTGCTGGGGCCGTCTAGGGCCGGGGTTAGTGGACCTCATTTACTTCCGGCCCAGACCATAGTAAGAGGGGACGGTGAACCCTTCATCGCGGTCCTCAATGTGGGCTCGCAGACGGTGGTGGTCCCACAGGGGACCGTGCTTGCTCACGCAACGCCGGTGCCATGTAAGGAACCCGTCGCAAATCACGTCAGCGTTGTCCCTGCGCCGCGACCGCATTCGGACAGCGATGAAGGGTGGCTCGAGGCGCTTTGTGCGGGATCGACGGACCTGTCAGATTCAGAGCGTCAACAACTTAAAACACTACTGCGGGAATTTTCCGACGTTTTTAGTCGGAATAAATACGATTTGGGTTGTACTCACCTGCTGCGTCACCATATTGACACGGGTGACAGCGCGCCAATTCGCCAAAATCCGTTTCGGTTGAGTCCCGCCGAAAAGGACCATGTCAAATCGGCTGTTGATGACATGTTGGCCGCCGACATCATTTCTCCTTCCACCAGCCCTTGGGGAGCGCCGATCGTCCTGGTTAAAAAGCAGGACGGTTCGTTGCGGTTTTGCGTTGATTTCCGGCGTCTTAACAAAATTTCGGTTGCCGACGCATACCCGCTCCCTCGGATGGATGAATCGCTGGACGCCTTGGCGGGAGCGCGATTCTTTTCCACACTGGATTTACTTTCGGGATTCTGGCAGCTTCCTCTGGACGATGATTCAAAGCCTAAAACTGCTTTCCGTACACCGCATGGCCTGTTCCAATTCAACCGGTTGCCGATGGGCTTACACTCAGCGCCGGCAACTTTCCAGCGTTTGATGGAATTGGTTTTGGCTGGATTGCAATGGGAGTCGTGCCTCATTTATTTGGATGACGTTATCGTCTTTAGTAAAACTTTTGACGAACATCTCCAGAGGTTGCGGGCGGTTTTCCTAAAGATGCGGGCTGCTAATTTGAAATTCAAGCCCCAAAAATGCCATTTGTTGCGCGATTCGGTGCGTTATTTGGGGCACATCGTGGGACGCTCAGGTATTGCTACCGATCCCGCCAAAACGCAGTGTGTCAGCTCCTGGCCGACTCCCACCTCGGTGGGATAGGTCAGGAGTTTCATTGGGTTCGCGTCGTATTACCGACGGTTCGTCGCTGATTTTGCGACAATTGCAAAACCCCTGCACGCTTTAACATCTAAAGGGGTTCGGTTCCACTGGGGTCAAGAGGAGGAGGCTGCTTTCTGCTCCCTTCGGGACGCCCTGGTAAAAGCCTCCTTGATTTACCCAGATTTTTCTAAGCCCTTTTTGCTCGACACCGATGCGAGCAACACGGGTATTGGGGGTGTGCTTTCCCAGGTGGTTGATGGCGTGGAACGGGTGGTCGCGTACGGTAGTCGGGTGTTGTCTCCTGCGGAGCAAAGATATTGTGTCACCCGTAGGGAACTGTTGGCAATTGTCTATTTCATCCAACAGTATCGCCCATATCTGTACGGTCGGCATTTCACCGTCCGCACAGATCATGCGGCACTACAGTATGCCCTGCGAGTTCAACAACCATCGGGACAGTTGTCTCGATGGTTGGAGGTTCTCCAGGACTTTGATTTTGAAACCACCTACCGTAAGGGCGTTCGCCATACGAATGCGGACGCTCTGTCGCGCATGCCAACCACCTCCGAATGTGCATGCCTCCTGGGGTCGGGACGTTGCAGGCCTTCAGGGGACGCATCGGTTCCGATCTTGGCAGCCACCGACGACGACGAACCATTGGTTACTAATTCGATCGAACAACAGGGAAGAGATTCCCTGTTGGGGTTGCCCGTCACTGAATGGGGGCGCCTCCAAATGGAGGATACCTCCCTCCTCGGGTGGCGTCGTCGCGTCGGGGGTGCTGGGCGTGTGAAGGGTGATTCGGATGCATGGGAAATGGTGCAAGGTCTGCTGATGCATTGGGACGGCAAATCCCAGCGACATCGGCTGGTGGTCCCTTCTGGGTTGCGAGGCAAGGTGGTGTGGGCCGCGCATGAGCGCCTATTACACCTGGGGACCCAAAAGACTCTTGCACTGCTACAACTTGATTTTTTTTGGCCTGGCATGACGAGGGATGTTGGGGATCTATTGGGATCATGCCCTCGGTGTGCGCAACGGAAACCGCCGGCGAGGGAGTCTAACCCGCCCTTGCAATCGATCAAAGTGTCCAGAATAAATGAGCTTGTCGCGCTGGACATTTTGGGCCCATTTCCCGCCACCCCCAGGGGCAATAGGTATTTGTTGACTGGTGTCGAGTATTTTACACGCTGGCCTATGGCCTGGCCCCTGGCCAACCAGTCGGCAGCAGCCATCGTGGAGGCCTTTGTTCAGGGATACGTCCTGGACAAAGGTGCTCCGGAGCGGCTGCTGACCGACCAGGGCAGAAATTTTTCCGGTAAATTACTCAAACAAGTCTGTGACCTCCTAGGCACGAAGAAAATTCGTACCTCCCCGTATCACCCGCAAACTGACGGGATGGTCGAGCGCCTGCATCGCACCATTACGTCAATGATGTCACAGCAGGTCTCGGACTCACAGACTGACTGGGACCTGCATATTCAAGGGGTCTTGGCGGCATACCGGATGGCACCCCATGCAGCTACGGGATTTTCCTACCTCATGTACGGTCGCGAACCCGACCCGCCTGTTCGCGCCCAGCTGCAGATCCCCGAGCCGCAAGGGAAAACTAAATTGGCTGACCACGTCAAATTTAATCTGGCCAAATTAACAGAGGCGCGGGATGCTGCAATGCTAAACTCGGACCTCCGTCAAAAGGCGAATGAGCGCCTCAGGCTGGGTCGGGCGCACATGATACAGTGGAAGCCGGGGGACAAGGCATGGCTGCACTGTCCCCAAGTGCCACTGGCTACCTCCTCTAAGCTGGTGCGGCCGTGGCGGGGCCCTGTGGAGGTGGTCGAAGTTTTGCGACCACAGTGCGTGCGCATTAAATGGGGGAAGCGGCGATGGTTCGTGCACCCCTCTAGGTTAAAACCCTTCGTTGCGGTACACAAACCCACTTCACACATGCGTGGCCAAACGTGTGGGGGGTCGACCGACTCATTGGGTCCGTCTCCGTCGTTCTCACCTAATGCCTTGCCGACCGTGCCACCTCCAGGTGCATCAGGACTGACGGGCTCACGCCCGACCACCCCTCCTGGGGATACCGACGGTCGCGCGGCATCGGATGAGGACTCACTCCGGGACGGACAATTGCCACCTGACGGTCCGCCACCCGGGGTTACCCCGTGTGAGGGGCCCGCTGCAAGGACGCGCGCAAAAATGCGCAGACTGTTATGAGGCCGGAAGATGTGTACATAGGTTGTGTTCATCGTGTGTTGTGTGGGTGGTGTGTTCCCTGCCCATTGAATGTACATATGTTGGGTTCATTGTGTGTTGTGTGGGTGGTGTGTTCCCTGCCCATTGAAATGTACATACGTTGGGTTCACCTGGTGTTGTGTGTATGGTGGGTTCCCTGCAAATTGTATATAGGTTGTTTTTTTTACGGAATTCGTATTTATTCAAGGGGGGGTGCGTCGGGTTGTTTTCTCTTCTTGCTGTTGCATTTTGTTGTGTTCTTGTTGCTGTTCTTGTTATTGTTGAAAAATAGTGAGGCACACGCGCGGTCAAGGTGTAAATGCACTTTTATTGTCATTTTTGTATGTTGGCAGCCGGGACGGCTGCAAGCTATGCGGGGGGGGGGGGGTGATGTAGGGGTGTTAAAGAGAGGGCCCGTTATGCATGGCAGCCTATGGAAAACAAACACAGTGGGCGGGGCTACGTAAGTGCACGAGGAGGTGCCCTCTACGACGTCCGAGCCAGACACCCTGGGGGGGGCTGGTTCGAACGTTATGATCCCCCGGGGCCCCACCCCTCAGGGAGGGGTTGGGTATAAAAGGGGATGTTCAAAGGGCTCGAGTCAGTTATGTTTAAGCTAAGGGAAGAAGACTGAAGACGTCTTAGATAGAGCCCTGGACTCCCCTAGTTCGATGTCCTTTTCAGGGCCGGACAGGACTGAGCCAGCGGCGTGGTCCCGAAAGCCAGAGCCGGTGCTCTTGTAAGAGCTGGTCTGGAACTCCGGGTACCGGGCCCGACTTACCAGTGTCGGGCCAGTTAGCCTCCCCTAGCCCATTAGTGGAGGATTCGGGGCTAGGACAGAGTTAGCTAGGGGTGTATCCCGAGTTATACGGGTGAGGGGGCCGATACCCCCTCGAGTGTGTATATGCCCACTGTCGTATTGTGAAATAAATATACGTGTGCCTCAACCTCGGCGTCAAGCGTCTTCACCGGTACTTCATATGTGTGGGGGAAGCGGTGGTGCAGCGGTTAGCGTGCTCAGCTACAAACCCGGTAATGCGAGTTTGATTCCAAATCACGGCCAACATCAGTGAGGATTATCTGAACCGGTACTGGGCATCCCCGAGTTCGACTCAGCCTAAAATGAGTACCTGGTGCGGTGTGTACCTGTGTAGGGGTGTTACGGAGGGGCTGTTATACAATGGGATCACACGGGAAAGAAACACAGTGGGCGTGGCTATGTCGGTGCACGGGAAGGTGCTCCCAGCGACGTCCGCATCGGGCAGCCTGGGGGGCTGACTCGGAGCTGGGATCCCCCGGGGCCCCACCCCTCAGCGGGGGTTTTGGTATAAAAGGGGATGAGCCGGAGGGCTCGGGGAGAGATGTTGAAGCTAACCAGTGAAGACAGAAGATCGTCTAGATAGAGCCCTGGACTCCCCTGGATCGCCGCCCTTATCAGGGCCGAACAGGATCGAGCCAGCGGCGTGGTCCTGTTGTGTATATGCCCCCTTTTTATTTTTTTTAATATTTTTTTTTTTAAGAATTATTCTGCCAACATAGATAATATCGTTTTTTTTAATAGACGCGGCCACGTGGGAACGAACACGCCCCCACACTTCCACAGAGGCCCCACACTTCCACAGATGCGCGCATACCTCATTTCAAAGGAAAGAGGACATGAAAGGGGGGGCAATAAGGTAATAAAAAAAAACTCCCCTAAATTCACACAAGAGGAACAAGGGAGGGGGGGAATTGCAGGCGGGGGGTTGCAGAACCAGGAGACACGGAGGAAGAGATAATTATATTCTTAACAAAGAAACAGCATCGACGACAAAAAGCACAGATGGGTCTTTGAACCATGTTAAATACACAAGTTACCAACTTAACCATAAAGATTAAGCAAACAGTATCCATCCTCACTCCAATTGAAAACCAGACGACAATCTGAACCAGAATCGCGACCCATCATTGTTAATAAATACTGACATTATTTACCTTTAAAGAATATCTACACGGCCGGGCCGAAGCATCAAAGAATAATTATGGCATCGATTTCGCTCCAAAACAAAATTCCTAGCCGGGATATCAGATCAAATAATCACAAGAAGTCAAATAATAAGTACGGAATTAAAGTAGAAGAGAAATCAAGGGCGGAGAAGGCTCTCAAAATTAACCAAACACAACACCCATGGGAAGCGAGCAACACGGCCGCCTTTGTCTTTCCGAGAGGATCACGACACACAGGCACCAAGCCAGGAAATGACACCCATAAAAGTTGGGGCAAGGGCTCAAAGGGAATTAACACACGCCTTCGAATAAATAAGCATACGCCGGGTGCTCCCACCGTGGAAACAACCGCCTTTGTCTTCCCACAACACGGACAGCAAAAATTGCACAAACCAGGAAATGACATTTCCATGGGAGATCGGGTCACGATGAAACATCGTGAACACGGTTTCGGCATAACCAAGCAGCAAATAAGTCGCATTTCAACTTCCAAACCAAACCAACTTAAGCTGTGTGAGACAAAGGATGTGATCCCAGAGCAAGGGAGTGAATAGTTAAGCTCGCTTAACGCGTAGGTTTTCGCGACAAATATTATTCAGTAACACAACATGGATTCAAATGTTTTTTTTTAACTCAACGCGAATCATCGGTCTGGCTAATGGATAACTTCTGAAGCAGCCGACACGAGGCCCCACCCCTTTCTTCCAGAACGACACACACAGCTGTGTCTTCAAAGCTAATAAACACACGGACAAACACGCACGCGAAACACACGGACAAACACGCACGCGAAACACACGAACGGACACACACACGGACGCAGATGGTCCACCCCCACAGGAAGGTTTTATGACACAGCTTTTGAACAACTCGGGAAGCCGAGTGGAATTTTCCGATATAAACCGAAGGAAAATCCATACAACTCAGATCGACAGGGGCTCTGGCCCCCATCACATATCGTCCGGGCTTCGGCTCCAACACAAGATATCATCCGGGCTACGAGCCCATCTTCGGCTCCACCACAGATCTTCACGAGCTCCGGCCTACATCTCATCTCGTCTCCGGGCTAAGGCCCCACCAGAGTTCTCCAGGGCGACAACCATCTCTCCTCGTCGCCGCCAACGAAGAAGCTTTTCGTCATCCAGAAGGACGAGGATCGCGCGGTGCCGAGGCATCGCCTGCCGCGCACGAGTGTACGAGCCAGGCTCCCTTGCCGTGTCACCACGCCGAGGTGCATCGCCTGCCGCACACGAGTGTACGAGCCCAGCTCCCTTGCCGTGTCGCCACGCCGAGGTACATCGCCTGCCGCACACGAGTGTACGAGCCCAGCTCCCCTGCCGTGTCGCCACGCCGAGGTGCATCGCCTGACCACGCAAACGAGCGTGGCCGCGCGTCAGTCATCGTACGGGGTCAGCCAAGGAAGGAGTCGGAAAGCGAGCCGCTCACCCTCTCACCGCAGCTGCGCAAGCCAGAGGGTCCTTCTCCGAAAGTCGTTCGTACCCACAACTTCCCCCACCAATAGACCCACACACGCACGCATTGACGCCCCACTCACCTGTGAGACTATCCCATCTAGTTCACCCTTACCATCGTATCAACCCTAGTCAATTATCAGAAGACTGATTATCAACTACATGAACCATCAGCTGGCCATGCGGAATCGCGGCCCATCGAGTGATTAAGAGTCTGTCGGTTATAAGAGTGAGGTTGTTACCGTGTCTTTCCCTTGTCCCGCTCATCACATAGGCGATCAATAGACTCGTCGAGGCAAACTCAAACTCTCGGAATCCTCATTACGAATCGACCGAACACAGAGAGAGAATATCTTGTCAAACCAGTTTCCTTTGTCCCAGAGTCTCGCCGAAGAATTAATTACAACAGAGCCAGATTCGCTCTCGCGCCCACACGCCCTCACCCACCATTGTATCAAACATTCCGTTAAAAAGGATTTTAGACTTGCCGATGAATCTATTGACATATACTTTCGCCTCTGGGATACAATAAGTGCTTTTTATTACCGCCATATGAAGTGTGTCATGCTTGTTTTCAAACTCGACCAGTCGCCGATTGTGATCAATACATGGGCGAACTAATGATGCCTGGTAGGAAAAGTAGAGGTTACAATTGATAGAAGTGTTTTTAGTCATTCAGTTCGTTAAATGCATAAGTGTTATTCATTCATTTTAGTCAAATGCATAATCTCGTAATTGCATAAGAGTTTTGGTTATTCATATTAGTTAATGCATAATATCGCAAATGCATAAGAATTTTTAGTCATTCAGTTCGTTAAATGCATAAGTGTTTATTCATTCATTTTAGTCAAATGCATAATCTCGTAATTGCATAAGAGTTTTGGTTATTCATATTAGTTAATGCATAATATCGCAAATGCATAAGAATTTTTAGTTATTCAATTTAGCTAAATGCATAAGTGTTTATTCATTCATTTTAGTCAAATGCATAAGAGTTTTCGTTATTCATATTGCATAATTGCATAATGTCACAACTGCATAAGTTTTTGTCGTTCATATTAGTTAATTGCATAATCTTGCCCATG
>WFAB01003552.1:0-14956 GCA_018977245.1 Lethenteron camtschaticum
GTGTGTCTGCGTGGTGTCTGTGTGTCTGTGGTGTTTCTGTGTGTGTCTGTGTGTGTGTCAGTGTGTGTATCTGTGTGTCTGTGTGTGTTTGTGTGTGTGTTTGTGCATCTGCGCTGTTTGCGAACTGCACTTTGCCCCAAGAGGTTGCGTGGAGCTTACCTGGGGGATCTTTGTCTTTAGTTGTGAGTTTGTCCCGAGTGAGGATCACTGTTGATTGAGGTGGCGTGGGTGAGTGGGTGGGTGAGTGGGGTGATTTAGATAGTGAGTGTGTCACTGTGTGTGTCACTGTGTGTCTGTCTGTGTGTCACTGTGTGTGTTACTGTGTGCCTGTGTCTGTGTGTCACTGTGTGTGTCACTGTATGTGTCACTGTTTGTCTGTCTGTGTGTCACTGTGTGTGTCACTGTGTGTCTGTCTGTGTGTCACTGTGTGTGTCACTGTGTGTCTGTCTGTGTGTCACTGTGTTAATGTGTGTCTGTCTGTGTGTCACTGTGTGTGTTACTGCTTGACTGTGTCTGTGTGTGTTTGTGTCACTGTGTGTGTCACTGTGTGTGTGTCACTGTGTGTGTCAATGTGTGTCTGTCTGTGTGTCACTGTGTGTGTCACTGTGTGTCTGTCTGTGTGTCACTGTATGTGTCGCTGTGTGACTGTGTCTGTGTGTGTGTCACTGTGTGTGTCACTGTGTGTGTGTCACTGTGTCACTGTGTGTCAATGTGTGTCACTGTGTGTGTGTCACTGTGTGTCATTGTGTGTGTCACTGTGTGTCTGTCTGTGTGTCACTGTGTTTGTCACTGTGTGACTGTGTCTGTGTGTGTTTGTGTCACTGTGTGTGTGTGCCACTGTGTGTGTGTGTCTATGTGTGTGGCTGTGTGTGTGTCACTGTGTGTGTGTGTCACTGTGTGTGTCTATGTGTGTGGCTGTGTGTGTGTCACTGTGTGTGGCTGGGTCATGTAGCCCGCATGCCCAGCCACCGCATGCCCAAGCAACTTCTGTTCTGCCAAATAGCGGGGGCGAAACGGACACGGCACGGATGGAATGATGGGTGAGTGGGTGGGTGAGTGAGTGGGTGAGTGAGTAGGTGAGTGGGTGGGTGAGTGAGTGAGTGGGTGAGTGGGTGGGTGAGTGAGTGGGTGAGTGAGTAGGTGAGTGGGTGGGTGAGTGAGTGGGTGAGTGAGTTGGTGAGCTGGTGAGTGGGTGAGTGGTTGTGTGTATGCTCGTGCAGCACTTGCCCCTACAGCCCTGCTAGAGGCTACCTGGGAGAGCTTTGTCTGTGTCTCAGCACTTGCCCCTACAGTCCTGCTAGAGGCTACTCGGGGGAGCTTTATCTGTGTCTCATCACTTGCCCCTACAGCCCTGCTAGAGGCTACCTGGGGGAACTTTGTCTGTGTCTCAGCACTTGCCCCTACAGCCTCCTGCTAGAGGCTACCTGGGGGAGCTTTGTCTGTGTCTCAGCACTTGCCCCTACAGCCCTGCTAGAGGCTACCTGGGGGAACTTTGTCTGTGTTTCAGCACTTGCCCCTACAGCCCTGATAGAGGCTACCTGGGGCAGCTTTGTCTGTGTCTCAGCACTTGCCCCTACAGCCCTGCTGCTAGAGGCTACCTGGGAGAGCTTTGTCTGTGTCTCAGCACTTGCCCCTACAGTCCTGCTAGAGGCTACTCGGGGGAGCTTTATCTGTGTCTCATCACTTGCCCCTACAGCCCTGCTAGAGGCTACCTGGGGGAACTTTGTCTGTGTCTCAGCACTTGCCCCTACAGCCCTGATAGAGGCTACCTGGGGCAGCTTTGTCTGTGTCTCAGCACTTGCCCCTACAGCCCTGCTGCTAGAGGCTACCTGGGGGAGCTTTGTCTGTGTCTCAGCATTTGCCCCTACAGCCCTGCTAGAGGCTACCTGGGGGAGCTTTGTCTGTGTCTCAGCACTTGCCCCTACAGCCCTGCTAGAGGCTACCTGGGGGAGCTTTGTCTGTGTCTCAGCACTTGCCCCTGCAGCCCTGCTAGAGGCTACCTGGGGTAGCTTTGTCTGTGTCTCAGCACTTGCCCCTACAGCCCTGCTAGAGGCTACCTGGGGGAGCTTTTTCTGTGTTTCAGCACTTGCCCCTGCAGCCCTGCTAGAGGCTATCTGGGGGAGCTTTGTCTGTGTCTCAGCACTTGCCCCTACAGCCCTGCTAGAGGCTACCTGGGGGAGCTTTGTCTGTGTCTCAGCACTTGCCCCTGCAGCCTTGCTAGAGGCTACCTGGGGGAGCTTTTTCTGTGTCTCAGCACTTACCCCTACAGTCCTGCTAGAGGCTACCTGGGGGAGCTTTGTCTGTGTCTCAGCACTTGCCCCTACAGCCCTGCTAGAGGCTACCTGGGGGATCTTTGTCTGTGTCTCAGCACTTGCCCCTGCAGCCCTGCTAGAGGCTACCTGGGGGAGCTTTGTCTGTGTCTCAGCACTTGCCCCTGCAGCCCGCTAGAGGCTACCTGGGGGAGCTTTGTCTGTGTCTCAGCACTTGCCCCTACAGCCCTGCTAGAGGCTACCTGGGGGAGCTTTGTCTGTGTCTCAGCACTTGCCCCTACAGCCCTGCTAGAGGCTACCTGGGGGAGCTTTGTCTGTGTCTCAGCACTTGCCCCTGCAGCCCTGCTAGAGGCTACCTGGGGGAGCTTTGTCTGTGTCTCAGCACTTGCCCCTGCAGCCCTGCTAGAGGCTACCTGGGGGAGCTTTGTCTGTGTCTCAGCACTTGCCCCTGCAGCCCTGCTAGAGGCTACCTGGGGGAGCTTTGTCTGTGTCTCAGCACTTGCCCCTACAGCCCTGCTAGAGGCTACCTGGGGGAGCTTTGTCTGTGTCTCAGCACTTGCCCCTGCAGCCCTGCTAGAGGCTACCTGGGGGAGCTTTGTCTGTGTCTCAGCACTTGCCCCTACAGCCCTGCTAGAGGCTACCTGGGGGAGCTGTACCTCTAGCTGTGTGTTCACGCTGTTGCTGGGGGGGGGGTGGTGGTCACGTGTTAATTATTGATGGGGCCGTTGATTGGCTTGGCCACGCGATGACGTCATCGCGTGTAATCATCATCATGACGTCATCGCGCCGATGACGTCATGATCTGGCTGTCGCCTGATGAAGCTGGTTGTAATTTCTGGCGAAACTTCGTAATTCAGATTGTAAATGTTCGCTTGCTTGCTTGCTTAGGACCGTGCAAATCTTTCGGTCGTTTTTTAACCCACTTCCCGTGATCCAATCGAGCTGACATTTTGCACACAGACTCGTTGTGCGAGACAATTAATGTTCGTGAAATTTTTTTTTTAATCCTTTATTAAATCCTTTATATTAGGTTCGCGTGCTTGCTTGCTTAGGACCGTGCAAATCTTTCGGTCGTTTTTTAACCCACTTCCCGTGATCCAATCGAGCTGACATTTTGCACACAGACTCGTTGTGCGAGACAATTAATGTTCGTGATTTTTTTTTTAAAATCCTTTATTAAATCCTTTATATTAGGTTCGCGTGCTTGCTTGCTTGCTTAGGACCGTGCAAATCTTTCGGTCGTTTTTTAACCCACTTCCCGTGATCCAATCGAGCTGACATTTTGCACACAGACTCGTTGTGCGAGACAATTAATGTTCGTGAATTTTTTTTTTAAAAATCCTTTATTAAATCCTTTATATTAGGTTCGCGTGCTTGCTTGCTTGCTTAGGACCGTGCAAATCTTTCGGTCGTTTTTTAACCCACTTCCCGTGATCCAATCGAGCTGACATTTTCCACACAGACTCGTTGTGCGAGACAATTAATGTTCGTGAATTTTTTTTTAAAAAATCCTTTATTAAATCCTTTATATTAGGTTCGCGTGCTTGCTTGCTTGCTTAGGACCGTGCAAATCTTTCGGTCGTTTTTTAACCCACTTCCCGTGATCCAATCGAGCTGACATTTTGCACACAGACTCGTTGTGCGAGACAATTAATGTTCGTGAATTTTTTTTTTTAAATCCTTTATTAAATCCTTTATATTAGGTTCGCGTGCTTGCTTGCTTGCTTAGGACTGTGCAAATCTTTCGGTCGTTTTTTAACCCACTTCCCGTGATCCAATCGAGCTGACATTTTGCACGCAGACTCGTTGTGCGAGACAATTAATGTTCGTGAAATTTTTTTTTAAATCCTTTATTAAATCCTTTATATTAGGTTCGCCTGCTTGCTTGCTTGCGACCGTGCAAATCTTTCGCTCGTTTTTTAACCCACTTCCCGTGATCCAATCGAGCTGACATTTTGCACACAGACTCGTTGTGCGAGACAATTAATGTTCGTGAAATTTTTTTTTAAATCCTTTATTAAATCCTTTATATTAGGTTCGCGTGCTTGCTTGTTTGCTTAGGACCATGCAAATCTTTCGGTCGTTTTTTAACCCACTTCCCGTGATCCAATCGAGCTGACATTTTGCACACAGACTCGTTGTGCGAGACAATTAATGTTCGTGAATTTTTTTTTTAAAAATCCTTTATTAAATCCTTTATATTAGGTTCGCGTGCTTGCTTGCTTGCTTAGGACCGTGCAAATCTTTCGGTCGTTTTTTAACCCACTTCCCGTGATCCAATCGAGCTGACATTTTGCACACAGACTCGTTGTGTGTGACAATTAATTTTCGTGAAATTTTTTTTCCAAAATTTTACACTTTTTAGGGAAAACAAATTAAATATTTAATTACCAATTGCTTAATACTGGCAGACAATCATCTGACCCATAGGTGGCAGCCATCTCAAGCCAGAGGACGAGAGGACTCTAACCGCCACGCATATAAAGGATTTAGAGTGAAAAACTTTGTTTTTACGGGTTATACTTATTTTACCCTTCTATCTGGCAACAAAACTGACACCTTTTTACAAGGAGTCATGTTTGCATAGACCGCAATACCTGCAGTCATAATGCAAACAAAAGACACAACTCTGATGATGATATGCACTGTCCTTGAAGTTGATTGGTCCACACCCGAGACAACTTTCCTTAGAGCCTAGTCTCACATGGTCCTTGAAGTTGATTGGTCCACACCCGAGACAGCTTTCCTTAGAGCCTAGTCTCACATGGTCCTTGAAGTTGATTGGTCCACACCCGAGACAGCTTTCCTTAGAGCCTAGTCTCACATGGTCCTTGAAGTTGATTGGTCCACACCCGAGACAGCTTTCCTTAGAGCCTAGTCTCACATGGTCCTTGAAGTTGATTGGTCCACACCCGAGACAGCTTTCCTTAGAGCCTAGTCTCACATGGTCCTTGAAGTTGATTGGTCCACACCCGAGACAGCTTTCCTTAGAGCCTAGTCTCACATGGTCCTTGAAGTTGATTGGTCCACACCCGAGACAGCTTTCCTTAGAGCCTAGTCTCACATGGTCCTTGAAGTTGATTGGTCCACACCCGAGACAGCTTTCCTTAGAGCCTAGTCTCACATGGTCCTTGAAGTTGATTGGTCCACACCCGAGACAGCTTTCCTTAGAGCCTAGTCTCACATGGTCCTTGAAGTTGATTGGTCCACACCCGAGACAGCTTTCCTTAGAGCCTAGTCTCACATGGTCCTTGAAGTTGATTGGTCCACACCCGAGACAGCTTTCCTTAGAGCCTAGTCTCACATGGTCCTTGAAGTTGATTGGTCCACACCCGAGACAGCTTTCCTTAGAGCCTAGTCTCACATGGTCCTTGAAGTTGATTGGTCCACACCCGAGACAGCTTTCCTTAGAGCCTAGTCTCACATGGTCCTTGAAGTTGATTGGTCCACACCCGAGACAGCTTTCCTTAGAGCCTAGTCTCAAATAGGTTGGACCAGATGACGCCAAAAGGCGCACAACTCAAAGACAATGCACCATCAGAGTATGAGAGCTCGGGGTGAAGCATTTACACCATTGGAACCTCATTTGCCAGGAGAAAAAATATGATAATTGTTTTTTTTACCCTTTTATCTGGCAATAACAAACTTAAATTTCGATTTCAAGCTTTCGTGACTGCAGGGATTCATCTTCTTGGTTCTTTCGGTAAAGTCACGTAGAAGGGAATTAATAAAATAATAAAAATAAAACATTATTAAATACAATTTGAAAACAATAAAAATAATAAATAAATACAATAATAAAATAATGAAACATAATACAATAATTCTCACGACGTTTCGGCCACAACGCAAGCAGCCGTCCTCAGGTGAAGAACAGGTCTGTCGGAAAGACATTGTTCATTCTGGAGGTGTTTCATTCAGACGCTGTCTCCCCGACAGACCTGTTCTTCACCTGAGGACGGCTGCTTGCGTTGTGGCCGAAACGTCGTGAGAATTGTATTTTATTGTTTTATTTTTAATTATTTTCAAATTGTATTTTATTATGTTTTATTTTGATTATTTTCAAATTGTATTTTATTACGTTTTATTATTTTCAAATTGTATTTTATTATGTTTTATTATTATTTTATTATTTCCCTTCTACGTGGTGACTTTACCGAAAGAACCAAGAAGAAGAAACAAGTATAACCCGTAAAAACAAAGTTTCTCACTATAAATCCTTTATATGCGTGGCGGCTCGAGTCCTCTCGTCCTCTGGCTTGAGATGGCTGCCACCTATGGGTCAGATGATTGCATTGCACCACTAAGCAATTGGTAATTAAATATAATATTTTTGTCCTAAACAGTGTAAAATTTTGGAAAAAAAATTTCACGAACATTAATTGTCACGCACAACGAGTCTGTGTGCAAAATGTCAGCTCGATTGGAACACGGGAAGTGGGTTAAAAAACGACCGAAAGATTTGCACGGTCCTAAGCGCGCAAGCAAGCGAACTGAATATAAAGGATTTAAAAATATATTCGCCTGTGGAGGACGCGGGGATCGATCCCGCGACCTTTGGCATGGGAAGCGAGGGCGCTACCAACTGCGCTACTCCGCCACGGCCTGTGGAGGGGTTACGCTCTGGGCTCCTACACTGTGACGTTCAGCCAAAGCCATGAATGAGTTCTATTTGAATAAATGTAAAATAAAAAAATTTTCACGAACATTAATTGTCTCGCACAACGAGTCTGTGTGCAAAATGTCAGCTCGATTGGATCACGGGAAGTGGGTTAAAAAACGAGCGAAAGATTTGCACGGTCCTAAGCAAGCAAGCAAGCGAACTTAATATAAAGGATTTAAAAACTTCTCCTGCCGTCACTGCCGTGCCATCGTTGCTGCCCCCCCCCCCCCTCTTGTCAGAGGTCACGTGGTGCGGGACTGTCACGTGGTGCGGGGACTGCGTTGGGGGGGGCGATGCCGATCTCGTCAGGGGCGAGGGGAGTGGGGGGGGGGCCGCTGCCGAGGCGACTTCGATGGACGCCAGATCCGGAGGCGACGATGAGATACGTGGAGGAACCGATACGGGAGTGCGACTCGTACCTGCAGAGGTGGGTGGGTGGGGTGGGGGGGTGAGTGGGTGGGTGGGTGGGTGGGGGGGTGGGGGGTGGGGGGGTGGGTGGGGGGTGGGGGGGTGGGGGGGGTGGGTGGGTGGGTGAGTGAGTGGGTGGGTGGGTGGGTGAGTGAGTGGATGGGTGGGTGGGTGAGTGAGTGGATGGGTGGGTGGGTGAGTGAGTGGGTGGGTGGGTGGGTGAGTGAGTGGGTGGGTGGGTGGGTGAGTGAGTGGGTGGGTGGGTGGGTGAGTGAGTGGGTGGGTGGGTGGGTGAGTGAGTGAGTGGGTGGGTGGGTGGGTGAGTGGGTGAGTGAGTGGGTGGGTGGGTGGGTGAGTGAGTGGGTGGGTGGGTGGGTGAGTGAGTGGGTGGGTGGGTGGGTGAGTGAGTGGGTGGGTGAGTGAGTGGGTGGGTGAGTGAGTGGGTGGGTGGGTGAATAAATGAATGAATGAGTGGGTGAATGAATGAATGAGTGGGTGAATGAATGAATGAGTGGGTGAATGAATGAGTTGGTGGGTGAGTGAGTGGGTGAGTGGGTGGGTGGGGGGGTGAGGGGGTGGGTGGGTGAGTGGGTGAGTGAGTGGGTGGGTGAGTGAGTGAGTGGGTGGGTGGGTGGGTGAGTGAGTGGGTGGGTGGGTGAGTGGGTGGGTGGGTGAATGAATGAGTGGGTGAATGAATGAGTTGGTGGGTGAGTGAGTGGGTGAGTGAGTGGGTGAGTGAGTGGGTGAGTGGGTGGGTGGGGGGGTGAGGTGGTGGGTGGGTGAGTGGGTGAGTGTGTGGGTGGGTGAGTGAGTGGGTGGGTGAGTGAGTGGGTGAATGAATGAATGAGTGGGTGAGTGAGTGAGTGGGTGAATTAATGAATGAGTGGGTGAGTGAGTGGGTGAGTGAGTGGGTGAGTGGGTGGGTGAGTGGGTGAGTGGGTGGGTGGGTGAGTGGGTGGGTGGGTGAGTGAGTGGGTGGGTGAGTGAGTGGGTGGGTGGGTGAATGAATGAATGAGTGGGTGAATGAATGAGTTGGTGAATGAATGAGTTGGTGGGTGAGTGAGTGGGTGAGTGAGTGGGTGAGTGAGTGGGTGAGTGGGTGGGTGGGGGGGTGAGGGAGTGGGTGAGTGAGTGGGTGGGTGAGTGAGTGGGTGAATGAATGAATGAGTGGGTGAGTGAGTGAGTGGGTGAATTAATGAATGAGTGGGTGAGTGAGTGGGTGGGTGAGTGGGTGGGTGGGTGAGTGAGTGGGTGGGTGAGTGAGTGGGTATGTAGGTGAGTGGGTGGGTGGGTGAGTGAGTGGGTAGGTAGGTGGGTGGGTGGGTGAGTAGGTTAGTGAGTGAGTGGGTGGGTGGGTGGGTGAGTGAGTGGGTGAGTGGGTGGGTGGGTGGGTGAGTGGATGAGTGGCTGAGTGAGTGGGTGGGTGGGTGAGTGGGTGGGTGGGTGAGTGAGTGGGTGACTAAATAGGCGCTGCTGCTGCTGCTTGCTAACAGCACTTGCCCCTCCAGCACCGTGTGGGCTACCCGGGGGACCTTTGTGTGTGTGCGTGCAGGTTTCTCTACACACGCGGGGGAGGGCGCAACTCCACTGCAGGACAGGTGACTGATGATGATGGTGGTGGTGATGGTGGTGATGGTGGTGGTGATGGTGGTGGTGATGGTGGTGGTGATGGTGGTGATGGTGGTGATGGTGGTGGTGATGGTGGTGGTGATGGTGGTGGTGATGGTGGTGATGGTGGTGATGGTGATGGTGGTGATGGTGGTGGTGATGGTGGTGGTGGTGATGATGGTGATGGTGGTGGTGATGGTGGTGGTGATGGTGGTGATGGTGATGGTGGTGATGGTCGTGGTGATGGTGGTGGTGGTGATGATGGTGGTGATGGTGGTGGTGATGGTGGTGATGGTGGTGGTGGTGATGATGGTGGTGGTGATGATGGTGGTGGTGATGATGGTGGTGGTGATGGTGGTGGTGATGGTGGTGATGGTGGTGGTGGTGATGATGGTGGTGGTGGTGATGATGGTGGTGGTGGTGGTGATGGTGATGTTGTTGATGTTGATGATGATGATGTTGATGATGATGATGTTGTTGTTGATGATGTTGTTGTTGATGATGTTGTTGATGATGATGATGATGTTAATGATGATGATGATGTTGATGATGTTGATGATGATGTTGATGATGATGATGTTGATGATGATGATGTTGATGATGATGGTGATGTTGTTGATGTTGATGATGATGATGTTGATGATGATGATGTTGTTGTTGATGATGTTGTTGATGATGATGATGATGTTGATGATGATGTTGATGATGATGTTGATGCTGATGTTGATGCTGATGATGATGTTGATGATGATGTTAATGATGATGATGTTAATGATGATGATGATGATGTTGATGATGATGATGTTGATGATGATGATGGTGATGTTGTTGATGTTGATGATGATGATGTTGATGATGATGATGTTGTTGTTGATGATGTTGTTGATGATGATGATGATGTTGATGATGATGTTGATGATGATGTTGATGCTGATGTTGATGCTGATGATGATGTTGATGATGATGTTAATGATGATGATGCTGATGATGATGCTGATGATGTTGATGATGATGCTGCTGATGATGATGATGTTGATGATGATGCTGATGATGGTTTCAGGGCTGCGGGAAGGAGGTGATGACGTCACCCAGAGAATCGCTTTGCTCGCGATGCAGTGAACAGCTGACCACAGGTACACAGTGACGTCATCATCATCATCATCAACATCATCATCATCATCAACATCATCAACATCATCATCAGCAGCATCATCATCAACATCATCAACATCATCATCAACATCAGCATCATCAACATCAGCATCATCAACATCATCATCATCAGCATAATCAACAACATCATCATCATCAACATCATCATCATCTGCATCATCATCAACATCATCATCAGCATCAACATCATCAACATCATCATCATCAACATCATCAGCAGCATCATCATCATCAGCAGCAGCAGCATCATCATCATCAGCAGTGCGTGTGGGTGTGTTCAGGTTCTCTGGAATCTGCAGCTGTTCAGAAGAAATCAGGAAAATCATCAGACTCAGGTGAGTGAACGCTCACCCACACACTCACCTACACACTCACCCACCTACACACTCACCTGTACACTCACCCACACACTCACTCACCTGTACACTCACCTACACACTCACCTGTACACTCACCCACACACTCACTCACCCACACACTCAACCACACACTCACCTGTACACTCACCTACACACTCACCTGTACACTCACCCACACGCTCACTCACCTCCACACTCACCTACACACTCACCTATACACTCACCTGTACACTCACCTGTACACTCACACACTCACCTACACACTCACCTGTACACTCACCTGTACACTAACCTACACACTCACCTGTACACTCACCTACACACTCACTCACCTACACACTCACCTGTACGCTCACCCACACACTCACCCACTCGCTCACTTACACACTCACCTACACACTCACCTACACACTCACCTGTACACTCACCTACACACTCACCTGTACACTCACCTACACACTCACCTGTACACTCACCTACACACTCACCTACACACTCACCTGTACACTCACCTGTACACTCACTGACTTACACACTCACTCACTTGTACACTCACTCACCTACACACTCACTCACCTACACACTCACCTACACACTCACTCACCTACACACTCACTCACCTGTACACTCACCTACACACTCACCTACACACTCACTCACTTACACACTCACTTACCTACACACTCACCTGTACACTCACCTGTACACTCACTCACTTACACACTCACTCACTTACACACTCACTCACCTGTACACTCACTCACCGACACACTCACCTACACACTCACCTGTACACTCACCTACACACTCACCTGTACACTCACCTACACACTCACTCACCTACACACTCACTCACTTACACACTCACTCACCTACACACTCACCTACACACTCACTCACCTACACACTCACTCACCTGTACACTCACATACACACTCACTCACCTACACACTCACCTGTACACTCACCCACACTCACCTGTACACTCACCTACACACTCACCTACACACTCACCTACACACTCACCCACCTACACACTCACCTGTACACTCACCCACACTCACCTGTACACTCACCTGTACACTCACCTGTACACTCACCTACACACTCACCTACACACTCACCTACACACTCACTCACCTACACACTCACCTGTACATTCACTCACTTACACACTCACTCACCTACACACTCACCTGTACACTCACCCACACTCACCTGTACACTCACCTGTACACTCACCTGTACACTCACCTACACACTCACCTACACACTCACCTACACACTCACCTGTACATTCACTCACTTACACACTCACTCACCTGTACACTCACCTACACACTCACTCACCTACACACTCACCTACACACTCACTCACCTGTACACTCACCTACACACTCACCCACCTACACACTCACCTACACACTCACCCACCTACACACTCACCTGTACACTCACCTGTACACTCAACTGTACACTCACCTGTACACTCACCTGTACACTCACCTGTTCACTCACCTACACACTCACCTGTACACTCACCTACACACTCACTCACCTACACACTCACCTGTACACTTACCTAACACTCACACACCTACACACTCACCTGTACACCCACCTACACACTCACCTACACACTCACCTACACACTCACTCACTTACACCTCACTCACCTACACACTCACCTACACACTCACTCACTTACACACTCACTCACGTAATACTCACTCACCTGTACACTCACCCACTCACTCACCTACACACTCACCTGTACACTCACCCACACACTCACCTGTACACTCACCTGTACACTCACCCACACATTCACCCGTACAGTCACCCACACACTCACCCGCACACTCACCCGCACACTCACCCGCACACTCACCCGCACACTCACCCGCACACTCACCCGCACACTCACCCGCACACTCACCTGTACACTCACCTGTAATTTCTTGAATATAGAGCTGGTGGGCGTGGCTAGGAAGTCACGTGACTCGTCCCTGACCAATCAGAGCACGGGGAAGGCGGAGCCAACCAAGAGCTCCTGCTGCATTATCTTGTAGTGACCTCTCACCACGTGACCTCTCACCACGTGACCACTCACCTAATCTCTCACCTACTCACTCACCCACTCACCTACTCACCCACTCACTCACTCACTCACCCACCCACCCACTCACCCACCCTCCCACCCACCTACTCACCACCCACTCACCCACCCTCCCACCCACCTACTCACCCACCCACTCACCCACCCACCCACCTACTCACCCACCCACTCACCTACTCACCCACCTACTCACTCACCCACTCACCAAGTTACTCACCTACTCACTCACTCACCAAGTCACCCACCCACCCATCCACCCACCCACTAACCCATTCACTCACCTACCCACCCATCCTTCCACTCACCCACCCACCCATCCACCCACCCACTAACCCATCCACTCACCCACCCACCCATCCACTCACCCACTAACCCATTCACTCACCTACCCACCCATCCATCCACTCACCCACCCACCCATCCACCCACCCATCCACTAACCCATCCACTCACCCACCCACCCATCCACCCACCCACTAACCCATTCACTCACCTACCCACTCACCCATCCACTCACCCACTAACCCATTCACTCACCTACCCACCCATCCATCCACTCACCCACCCACCCATCCACCCACCCACTAACCCATCCACTCACCCACCCACCCATCCACCCACCCACTAACCCATTCACTCACCTACCCACTCACCCATCCACCCACTCACTCACCAAGTTACTCACCTACCTACCCACCCACCCACTCACCCATCCATCCACTCACCCACCCACCCACCTATCCACCCACCCACCTACCCATTTACCCACCCACTCACCCACTCACCCACCCACTCACCCACTCACTCACCCACTCACTCACCCACTCACCCACCCACCCACTCACTCACCCACCCACCCACCCACTCACCCACCCATCCACCCACCCACTCATCCACCCACCCACTCACCCACCCACCCACTCACCCACCTACCCACTCACTCACCCACTCACCCACCCACCTACCCACTCACTCACCCACTCACCCACCCACCTACCCACTCACTCACCCACTCACTCACTCACCCACTCACCCACCCACCTACCCACTCACTCACCCACTCACTCACCTACCCACTCACCCACCCACTCACCCACTAACCCATTCACTCACCTACCCACCCATCCATCCACTCACCCACCCACCCATCCACCCACCCACTAACCCATCCACTCACCCACCCACCCATCCACTCACCCACTAACCCATTCACTCACCTACCCACCCATCCATCCACTCACCCACCCACCCATCCACCCACCCACTAACCCATCCACTCACCCACCCACCCATCCACCCACCCACTAACCCATTCACTCACCTACCCACTCACCCATCCACTCACCCACTAACCCATTCACTCACCTACCCACCCATCCATCCACTCACCCACCCACCCATCCACCCACCCACTAACCCATCCACTCACCCACCCACCCATCCACCCACCCACTAACCCATTCACTCACCTACCCACTCACCCATCCACCCACTCACTCACCAAGTTACTCACCTACCTACCCACCCACCCACTCACCCATCCATCCACTCACCCACCCACCCACCTATCCACCCACCCACCTACCCATTTACCCACCCACCCACCCACTCACCCACTCACTCACCCACTCACCCACTCACCCACTCACCCACCCACCCACTCACTCACTCACCCACCCACCCACCCACTCACCCACCCATCCACCCACCCACCCACTCATCCACCCACCCACTCACCCACCCACCCACTCACTCACCTACCCACTCACTCACCCACTCACCCACCCACCTACCCACTCACTCACCCACTCACTCACTCACCCACTCACCCACCCACCTACCCACTCACTCACCCACTCACCACCCACCCACCACCCACCCACCTACCCACTCACTCACCCACTCACTCACCACCCACCTACCCACCCACCACCCACTCACTCACCCACTCACTCACTCACCCACCCACTCACCCACCCACCACTCACCCACCACTCACCCACCCACTCACCCACCCACTCACCACCCACCCACACTCACCCACCCACCTACCCACTCACCCACCCACTCACTCACCTACCCACTCACCACTCACCCACCACCCACCTACCCACTCACCTCACCCACTCACTCACCCACTCACCCACTCCACCCTACCCACCCACCTACCACCTCACCCACCACTACCCACCCACCACCCACTCACTCACCCCACCCACTCACTCACCACCCACTCACCCACCCACCTACCCACTCACTCACCCACTCACTCACCTACCCACTCACCCACCTCACTCACCCACTCCACTCACCCACCCACCACCCACCCACCCCACCCACTCCACTCACCACTCAC
>WFAB01003553.1:0-14944 GCA_018977245.1 Lethenteron camtschaticum
CCCCCAGTGACAGATGTCTCTGTGTGTGAGTGTGGGGGTCCCCCCAGCGGCAGCTGTCTCTGCGTGTGAGTCTGGGGGTCCCCCGGCAGCTGTCTCTGCGTGTTAGTCTGGGGGTCCCCCCAGTGACAGCTGTCTCTGTGTGTGAGTTCGGGGGGGGTCCCCCCAGTGACAACTGTCTCTGTGTGTGAGTGTGGGGGTCCCCCCAGTGACAGATGTCTCTGTGTGTGAGTGTGGGGGTCCCCCCAGCGGCAGCTGTCTCTGCGTATTTGTGTGCCACTCACGGATAAATGTCCCCTACGGTGTTAATGATGATGATAGTGATCAATAATAATTAGTGATGATAGCGATTGACACTAATTGGTGATGATATTGATCACCAATAATTAGTGATGATAGTGATCAACAATAATTAGTGATGATATTGATCAACAATAATTAGTGATGATAGTGATCAACAATAATTAGTGATGATATTGATCACAAATAATTAGTGATGATAGTGATCAACAATAATTAGTGATGATATTGATCACCAATAATTAGTGATGATAGTGATCAACAATAATTAGTGATGATAGTGATCAACAATAATTAGTGATGATAGTGATCAACAATAATTAGTGATGATATTGATCAACAATAATTAGTGATGATATTGATCAACAATAATTAGTGATGATAGTGATCAACAATAATTAGTGATGATAGTGATCAACAATAATTAGTGATGATATTGATCAACAATAATTAGTGATGATAGTGATCAACAATAATTAGTGATGATAGTGATCAACAATAATTAGTGATATTGATCACCAATAATTAGTGATGATAGTGATCAACAATAATTAGTGATGATAGTGATCAACAATAATTAGTGATGATATTGATCAACAATAATTAGTGATGATATTGATCAACAATAATTAGTGATGATAGTGATCAACAATAATTAGTGATGATAGTGATCAACAATAATTAGTGATGATAGTGATCAACAATAATTAGTGATGATAGTGATCAACACTAATTAGTGATGATATTGATCAACAATAATTAGTGATGATAGTGATCAACAATAATTAGTGATGATAGTGATCAACACTAATTAGTGATATTGATCAACACTAATTAGTGATGATAGTGATCAACACTAATTAGTGATGATAGTGATCAACACTAATTAGTGATGATATTGATCAACAATAATTAGTGATGATAGTGATCAACAATAATTAGTGATGATATTGATCAACAATAATTAGTGATGATAGTGATCAACACTAATTAGTGATGATATTGATCAACAATAATTAGTGATGATAGTGATCAACACTAATTAGTGATGATAGTGATCAACACTAATTAGTGATGATAGTGATCAACAATAATTAGTGATGATAGTGATCAACACTAATTAGTGATGATAGTGATCAACAATAATTAGTAAAGATAGTGATCAACACTAATTAGTGATGATATTGATCAACAATAATTAGTGATGATAGTGATCAACACTAATTAGTGATGATAGTGATCAACACTAATTAGTGATGATATTGATCAACAATAATTAGTGATGATAGTGATCAACACTAATTAGTGATGATAGTGATCAACAATAATTAGTGATGATAGTGATCAACACTAATTAGTGATGATAGTGATCAACAATAATTAGTAAAGATAGTGATCAACACTAATTAGTGATGATAGTGATCAACACTAATTAGTGATGATAGTGATCAACACTAATTGGTGATGATAGTGATCAACACTAATTGGTGATGATAGTGATCAACAATAATTGGTGATGATAGTGATCAACACTAATTAGTGATGATAGTGATCAACACTAATTAGTTATGATAGTGATCAACACTAATTAGTGATGATATTGATCAACAATAATTAGTGATGATAGTGATCAACAATAATTAGTGATGATAGTGATCAACACTAATTAGTGATGATAGTGATCAACACTAATTAGTGTTGATATTGATCAACAATAATTGGTGATGATAGTGATCAACAATAATTAGTGATGATAGTGATCAACACTAATTAGTGATGATAGTGATCAACACTAATTGGTGATGATATTGATCAACAATAATTGGTGATGATAGTGATCAACAATAATTAGTGATGATAGTGATCAACACTAATTAGTGATGATAGTGATCAACAATAATTAGTGATGATAGTGATCAACACTAATTGGTGATGATAGTGATCAACAATAATTAGTGATGATAGTGATCAACACTAATTAGTGATGATAGTGATCAACAATAATTAGTGATGATAGTGATCAACACTAATTGGTGATGATAGTGATCAACACTAATTAGTGATGATAGTGATCAACACTAATTAGTGATGATAGTGATCAACAATAATTAGTGATGATAGTGATCAACACTAATTAGTGATGATAGTGATCAACACTAATTGGTGATGATAGTGATCAACACTAATTAGTGATGATAGTGATCAACACTAATTAGTGATGATAGTGATCAACAATAATTAGTGATGATAGTGATCAACACTAATTAGTGATGATAGTGATCAACAATAATTAGTGATGATAGTGATCAACACTAATTAGTGATGATAGTGATCAACAATAATTAGTGATGATAGTGATCAACACTAATTGGTGATGATAGTGATCAACACTAATTAGTGATGATAGTGATCAACACTAATTAGTGATGATAGTGATCAACACTAATTAGTGATATTGATCAACAATAATTAGTGATGATAGTGATCAACACTAATTAGTGATGATATTGATCAACACTAATTAGTGATGATAGTGATCAACACTAATTAGTGATGATAGTGATCAACACTAATTAGTGATGATAGTGATCAACACTAATTAGTGATGATAGCGACGAACACTAATTGGTGATATCGTCGTGGTCTCGGCGGGGCGACGTCACCTGCAATGGCGCCACCAGCTCCAGCACGTGCTTGAGGTGCACCGCGTAGTTGATCTTAGACTCGGCAGTCCGCAACTGGGACAGGGCGCACGTGGACAGGCAGATCAATAGATAGACACGCATAGAGATACACGAAGACAAACACTCACGTAGATATACACACGCGGCTCTGTGACTGTCGTTCTGTGATTAACGCGACACAGATTGGTTCAAGTGCGTCACGTGACCGTGAGCGAGCAGCCAATCAGAGGCGTGCCCCTCCCAGACATGTACGCCCCCTGATTGCTTGAAGTGTGTCATGTGACCGCAAGCAAGCAGCCAGGGGAGTGAGAGTGAAACAGAGCCGTGCTCTCTCCACTGCTGCCCGAGGCAGAGCCGCGCTCTGTCCATGACATTAGTACTGGAGTTTTTTTTGTGCTTAAATCCACTGCTGGATGAAGGCCCCCCGCACAATCCTAAGGATTTACTTGACCAGTCTGTTGTTGGCCATAGGCCATAGGCAGCCCCAACAGCCTATAAATAGATAACTAGAGAGTCTCTCTCTCTCTACATCAGGGGTGGGGAAACGTTGTTCTGCCAAGGGCCATTGGGATATTTGTAACATCATTCGCGGGCCATGCAAAATCATCAAATTAAAAATTAGCCCGTTATATTTGGTCAAACATTTCATTAACTCACCCCTAATGCGATGGCTGGAACTGCTTCTCTTTGGCAAGGCGTGTGGTGATGTTAGCCGGTGTTGATAATGTTGCTACTCGCAACTGCTTTTCCAGGTTTTCTCTTAGATTTGTTGAATTTCAAATCCCGCCTGCGGTTGCCTTGGCAGGGCCAGACACAAATTTTGCGGGCCTCACACGGCCCGTGGGCCTCACACGGCTCTACGTGATGAAGGGGTGCTGTGTGGTGCTGAGTGAGGTGATGCTGATGCTGATTAAAGTGATCATCTCACCGTCTCTGTCTTAGGGATTTGAATCAGCATTGAGAGCAGGTGGTCTACATCCAGAAACTGACTGATAGCTACACACACACACGGACATCACAAACACAGCAACAACAACCGCCATTTGCCACTAAGTGGAGGTGATGTCACCACGACGCTTGTGCCAGGCCATGTGCACCTTGAGGCCACGTGAAGTGTCGAACGCCCGCTGGCAGGAGGTCACGGGGCAGACCCAACAGGTGCCACGGGTCGACTGACTGAGATGACCGAGATGACTGGCTGATGCACCACCTGTGCCCCCTACTGTGCCAACTTGCTGTGCTTTAGCCACCCGGCGCTCCGCTCGTTGTTGTGAGCGTTGCTCCTCCGCCCTCCGTTATTGTTGGAGGGCGACTGCCTCCAACTGCTCAGTAGCGTCCTTCACAAGCCTCCTCCACAGAGGCCGATCTTGACACCGCTGGTACCAGTCATCGGCAAGTCCACTCAGTACCACATCACTCCATCTATTCTCTAGCCCGTGTCGCGCCCGTTTAGCCCCCTCGATCCGCATGCGGGCTACATGGCTCAGCCAACACAGCCTTGCCTGCCGGAGGAGCTCACCGATGAGGTGTACAGAGAATGGCTCCGACTCCCGGCCATGTAGTTTTACACAGACATCATTGCACACACACTCACAGACACACACACACAGACACACACACAGACATCACACACACACAGACACACACACAGACACCACACAAACACACAAATACAAAGATCCCCCGTTTAACCTGAACAGATTGTAGGGGCAAGTGCTGTTAGCGAGCACCTATAAAGACCGGCACGGCACGAGGGGGTAGGTGGCCAGAACCACGCCCGGCCACCTTTGTCTCCTCAGTGGCGATGTTTACTACACACCGCACCAGGTTCTCATTTGAGGCTAAGTCGACCTAGGGGAAGCCCAGTACCGGTTCACATAATCGTCATTGATATTGGCTGTGAGAGGGAATCGAACTCGGGTCACCGGGTTCGTAGCGCAGACATCACACACCCACCCACTAACCCACCCACTCACCAACCCACCCACCCCCCCACCCACCCACCCATTCACCTACCTACCCACCCACTCACTCACCCACCCACCCACACACCCACCCACCCATTCACCTACCCACACACCCACCCACTCAACCACCCACTCACCCAATGACCCACCAATCCTCTTACCGACCCGCCCTCTCACCCACCATCCCACCCACCCACATACCCACCCACCCATCCACTCACTCACTCACTCACCCACTCATTCACCCACATACCCACTCACCCACCCACTCACTCACCCACTCACCCACTCACTCACCCACATACCCACTCACCCACCGACTCACCCACCCATCCTCTCACCAACCCACCTACTCACCCACCATCCCACTCACCCACTCACCCACTCACCCACTCACCCACTCACCTACCCACCCACTCACCCACTCACCTACCCACCCACTCACCCACTCACCCACCCACACACCCACCCACCCACCCACCCTCCCACCCACCCACTCACCCACTCACCCACCCATTCACTCACCCACTCTCCCACCCACCAGCCTGCACTCTATAGAAGTTGTCTTCCTGCAGCAGCTCGTCCACACAGTCGAGACGGCCTCTGATCGTCTCTTCGTCCACCAGCGGCTCGTGGATGTTGGCTCTGAGCCGGCGCGCTCCTCCACGCGTCCTCGTGTAGTTGAGCACCCCGAACAGTGAGTGGGAGCTCCTGGGTGCACGCACACACACACACGCACACACACACGCACACCACACACGCACACCACACACGCAGACACGCACACACACGCGCACACACACATGCACACACACATGCACACCACACACACACGCACACACACACGCACGCACACACGCACACCACACACACACACACCAACACACACACGTACACCACACACACACGCACGCACGCACACACACACGCACACACACGCACGCACACACACGCACACACACGCACACACGCACACACACACACACACACGCACGCACACACACACACACACGGGTGGAGGAGAGTCACACAACAACACAACAACAACCGCCATTCGCCACTAAGTGGTGGTGACGTTACCACGACGCTTGTGCCAGGCTATGTGCACCTACAGGCCACGTGAAGTGTCAATCGCCCGCTGGCAGGAGGTCACGGGGCAGACCCAGCAGGCGCCACGGGTCGACTGACTGAGATGACTGGCTGATGCACCACCTGTGCCCCCTAGTGTACCAATTTGCTGTGCTTTAGACACCCGGCGCTCTGCTCGTTGTTGTGAGCGTCGCTCCTCCGCCCTCCGTTGTTGTTGGAGGGTGACTGCCTCAAACTGCCCAGTAGTGTCCTTCACGAGCCTCCTCCACAGAGGCCGATCTTGACACCGCTGGTACCGGTCATCGGCAAGTCCACTCAGCTCCACGTCCTCCTGTACCACATCACTCCATCTCTTCTCTAGCCCGTTTAGCCCCCTCGACCTGGCCGAACAAAATCTGTTTAGGCATGCGGTGGCTGGGCAGGCGGGCTACATGGCCCAGCCAATGCAGCCTTACCTGCCGGAGGAGCTCACTGATGGGACTTTGCCCAGATCTTTCAAGGATTTGTGAGCTCCTCACACAATCCAGCCTGGTTAAACCCAGGATGGATCGTAGGCAGGCCAGCCTAAATGTTTCCAACCGGCGAAGATGCTCCATTTGGGGGGTCCACATTTCGCAAGCGTAGAGAAGGGAGGGAATGATTGTGGCCGAGAAGACCGAAAGCTTTGTGCGGAGCGACAGACCAGGTAGCTTCCACACAGCGTTACGCAACCGATGAAAATATATTGCCGCTCGACTGATTCGGAGTGAGACCTCTGCTGTTAAACCGGAGCCGGTCATAAGCACACTGCCCAGGTATGGGAAACTCTCCACTCTCTCCACAACTGCCCCATCACCGATTGGGAGTTGTGGGGTTGGAGTGTCCGATGGTACAAAATACCCAGGCAGGTGCTTAGTTTTGGTGGGGCTGATGGTAAGGCCCTACCTCTTAGGGTCACAAGAAAACACCAACACACACGCTACACGCACACACTCATACCACACTCGCACCCACCCCCACACACGCACGCACACACACAAAGATAAAGATCCCCCGTATAGCCTTAACAGACTGTAGGGGCAAGTGCTGTTAGCGAGCACCTATGAAGGCCAGAACGGTACACGAGGAGGTGGGTGGCCATCACCACGCCCGACCGCCTTTGTCTCCCCAGTGACGATGTTTACACACCGCACCAGGTACTCATTTGAGGCTGAGTCGACCTAGAGGAGGACCAGGACCGGTTCAGATAATCGTCACTGGTGTTGGCCGTGAGCGGGAATCGAACTCGGGTCGCCGGGTTCATAGCGCAGCGCGCTAACCACTACACTACCACTCCCCACACACACACACATATACCAACACACCCACACACCCACACACCGACACACACACACCCACACACTGACACACACCAACACACTGACACACACACACCGACACACACCCACCGCCACACACCCACACACACGCACCCACACACATCCACCGCCACACACGCACACACACACGCGCACACCCACCCACACACCCACCGCCACACACGCACACACACACGCGCACACCCACCCACACACCCACCGCCACACACTGACACACACACACCGCCACACATCCACCGCCACACACACACACACACACCTACACCCACCCACACACACACCGACACCCACCCACATCCACCGCCACGCACCCACACACCGACACACACTGACACACCAACACCCACCCACACACAGACACTGACACCCACCCACACACGCACCGACACCCACACACCAACATGCACCCACACACACACACACCCACCCACCCACACACACCAACACACACCGACACACACACACACCAACACACACACACACACACCAACACACTGACACACATACACCGACACACACCCACCGCCACACACCCACACACCCACACACACACACACCCACCCACCCACACACCGACACCCACACACCAACACCCACCCACACACCAACACACACACATGCACACACACACCAACACACCCACACACACCCACCGCCACACACCAACACCCTCACGCACACACACACACCCACCCACACACACCCACCGCCACACACCAACACCCTCACGCACACACACACACCCACCGCCACACTCCCACACAGGACAGGGCTAGCGGCTGTCCCCGCGTTGCCTACCGAGGGTCGTGTGAGTTGCGCAGCAGCTCCAGGTTGGCGGCGGTGGTGGCGTCGATCATGGCGGTGTGCTCGCTGCCGCGGAAGGAGACACGCACGGAGGCCGGGGCGAGCAGCACGCCCTGGATGAACTCCACGTACTGCAGCAGCGCCGCCAGTGCAGCCAGGCAGTAGTACCTGGGGGGGGGGGGGGGTGAGTGGGGGGTGAGTGGGGGTGTGGGTGGGTGAGTGGGGTAAGGTGGGTGGATGAACTCCACGTACTGCAGCAGCGCCGCCAGTGCAGCCAGGCAGTAGTACCTGGGGGGGGGGGGGGGTGAGTGGGGGGGTGAGTGGGGGTGTGGGTGGGTGAGTGGGGGAAGGTGGGTGGATGAACTCCACGTACTGCAGCAGCGCCGCCAGTGCAGCCAGGCAGTAGTACCTGGGGGGTGGTGGGGGAGTGGGGGGGGGGTGAGTGGGGGGTGAGTGGGGGGTGAGTGGTTGGGTGGGTGAGTGGTTGGGTGTGTGAGTGGGGGGTGGGTGAGTGGGGGGGTGAGTGGAGGGTGAGTGGGTGGGGGGTGGGTGGGGGGGTGAGGTGAGTGGTGGGGGCCACAGCACCACGCAGGTGACTTGAATCAGCATTGAGAGCAAGGTGATCTACATCTAGGAACTCATTGATAGCTTCACACCCACCCACTCGCCCACTCACCCACCCACTCACTCACTTACTCACCCACTCACTCACTCACTCACCCACTCACCCACTCACTCACCCACTCACCCACCCACTCACCGACTCACTCACTCACTTACTCACCCAGTCACTCACCCACTCACTCACTAACTCACCCACTCACTCACCCACTCACTCACCCACCCACCCAATCACCCACTCACTCACCCACTCACCCATCCACTCACCCACCCACTCACTCACCCACTCACCCACAGACCCACAGACCCACACACCTACTCACTTCCCCTGCACGTCCTTGAGCACGGTGGCCATGTGGGGCACGCACAGCCTCCGCACCGCGTCCCAGCCCCGCTCCTCGTTGAAGTATTTCCTCAGCACCGTGGTCATGTGGGCCTCCTGCACACGCACTCACCACACCCACTGTGGTGAGTGCGTGGGTCTCTGTGTGGTGAGTCTGTGGGTCTCTGTGTGGTGAGTGCGTGGGTTTCTGTGTGGTGAGTCTGTGGGTCTCTGTGTGGGGAGTCTGTGGGTCTCTGTGTGGTAAGTCTGTGGGTCTCTGTGTGGTGAGTCTGTAGGTCTCTGTGTGGTGAGTCTGTGGGTCTCTTGTGTGGTGAGTGCGTGGGTCTCTGTGTGGTGAGTCTGTGGGTCTCTGTGTGGTGAGTCTGTGGGTCTCTGTGGTGAGTCTGTGGGTCTCTGTGGTGAGTCTGTGGGTCTCTGTGGTGAGTCTGTGGGTCTCTGTGTGGTGAGTCTGTGGGTCTCTGTGTGGTGAGTATGTGGGTCTCTGTGTGGTGAGTCTATGGGTTTCTGTGTGGTGAGTCTGTGTCTCTGTGTGGTGAGTCTGTGGGTCTCTGTGTGGTGAGTCTCTGGGTCTCTGTGGTGAGTCTGTGGGTCTCTGTGTAGTGAGTGCGTGGGTCTCTGTGTGGAATAGTCTGTGGGTCACTGTGTGGTGAGTCTGTGGGTCTCTGTGGTGAGTCTGTGGGTCTACGTGTGGTGAGTGCATGTGTCTCTGTGTGGTGAGTCTGTGGGTCTCTGTGTGGTGAGTCTGTGGGTCTCTGTGTGGTGAGTCTGTGGGTCTCTGTGGTGAGTCTGTGGGTCTACGTGTGGTGAGTGCATGTGTCTCTGTGTGGTGAGTCTGTGGGTCTCTGTGTGGTGAGTCTGTGGGTCTCTGTGTGGTGAGTCTATGAGTCTCTGTGGTGAGTCTGTGGGTCTACGTGTGGTGAGTCTGTGAGTCTTTGTGTGAGTCTGTGGGTCTCTATGTGGTGAGTCTGTGGGTATCTGTGTGGTGAGTCTATGAGTCTCTGTGGTGAGTCTGTGGGTCTCTGTGCGTGGTGAGTCTGTGTGTCTCTGTGGTGAGTCTGTGGGTCTCTGTGTGGTGAGTGCGTGGGTCTCTGTGTGGTGAGTCTGTGGGTCTCTGTGTGGTGAGTCTGTGGCTCTCTTTGTGGTGAGTCTATGGGTCTCTGTGTGGTGAGTCTAAGGGTCTCTAAATGATGAGTCTATGTGTCTCTGTGTGGTGAGTCTATCGGTCTCTATGTGGTGAGTCTGTGGGTCTGTGTGTGATGAGTCTATGGGTCTATGTGTGGTGAGTCTGTGGGTCTCTGTGTGGTGAGTGCGTGGGTCTCTGTGTGGTGAGTCTGTGGGTCTCTGTGTGGTGAGTCTGTGGCTCTCTGTGTGGTGAGTCTGTGGGTCTCTGTGTGATGAGTCTATGGCTCTCTGTGAGGTGAGTCTATGGGTCTATGTGTGGTGAGTCTGTGGGTCTCTGTGTTGTGAGTCTGTGGGTCTCTGTGTGTGGTGAGTCTGTGAGTCTTTGTTGTGAGTCTGTGGGTCTCTGTGTGGTGAGTCTGTGGCTCTCTGTGTGGTGAGTCTATGAGTCTCTGTGGTGAGTCTGTGGGTCTCTGTGGTGAGTCTGTGGGTCTATGTGTGGTGAGTGCGTGGGTCTCTGTGTGTGGTGAGTCTGTGAGTCTTTGTGGTGAGTCTGTGGGTCTCTGTGTGGTGAGTCTGTGGGTCTCTGTGTGGTGAATCTATGAGTCTCTGTGGTGAGTCTGTGGGTCTCTGTGGTGAGTCTGTGGGTCTCTGTGTGGTGAGTGCGTGGGTCTCTGTGTGGTGAGTCTGTGGGTCTCTGTGTGGTGAGTCTGTGGCTCTCTGTGTGGTGAGTCTGTGGGTCTCTGTGTGATGAGTCTATGGGTATCTATGTGATGAGTCTATGGGTTTCTGTGTGGTGAGTTTATCGGTCTCTATGTGGTGAGTCTGTGGGTCTGTGTGTGATGAGTCTATGGGTCTATGTGTGGTGAGTCTGTGGGTCTCTGTGTGGTGAGTCTGTGGCTCTCTGTGGTGAGTCTGTGGCTCTCTGTGTGGTGAGTCTGTGGGTCTGTGTGAGGTGAGTCTATGGCTCTCTGTGTGGTGAGTCTGTGGGTCTCTGTGTGGTGAGTCTACATGTCTCTGTGTGGTGAGTCTATGTGTCTCTGTGTGGTGAGTCTATCGGTCTCTATGTGGTGAGTCTGTGGGTCTGTGTGTGATGAGTCTATGGGTCTATGTGTGGTGAGTCTGTGGGTCTCTGTGTGGTGAGTCTGTGGCTCTCCGTGTGGTGAGTCTGTGGCTCTCTGTGTGGTGAGTCTGTGGGTCTCTGTGGTGAGTCTGTGGGTCTATGTGTGGTGAGTGCGTGTGTCTCTGTGTGGTGAGTCTGTGAGTCTCTGTGGTGAGTCTGTGGGTCTATGTGTGGTGAGTGCGTGTGTCTCTGTGTGGTGAGTCTGTGTGTCTCTGTGGTGAGTCTGTGGGTCTCTGTGTGGTGAGTGCGTGGGTCTCTGTGTGATGAGTCTGTGGGTCTCTGTGTGGTGAGTCTGTGGCTCTCTGTGTGGTGAGTCTGGGGGTCTCTGTGTGATGAGTCAATGGGTCTCTATGTGATGAGTCTATGGGTCTCGGTGTGGTGAGTCTAAGGGTCTCTATATGGTGAGTCTGTGGGTCTGTGTGTGATGAGTCTATGGGTCTATGTGTGGTGAGTCTATCGGTCTCTATGTGGTGAGTCTGTGGGTCTGTGTGTGATGAGTCTATGGGTCTATGTGTGGTGACTCTGTGGGTCTCTGTGTGGTGAGTCTGTGGCTCTCTGTGGTGAGTCTGTGGCTCTCTGTGTGGTGAGTCTGTGGGTCTGTGTGAGGTGAGTCTATGGCTCTCTGTGTGGTGAGTCTGTGGGTCTCTGTGTGGTGAGTCTACATGTCTCTGTGTGGTGAGTCTATGTGTCTCTGTGTGGTGAGTCTATCGGTCTCTATGTGGTGAGTCTGTGGGTCTGTGTGTGATGAGTCTATGGGTCTATGTGTGGTGAGTCTGTGGGTCTCTGTGTGGTGAGTCTGTGGCTCTCCGTGTGGTGAGTCTGTGGCTCTCTGTGTGGTGAGTCTGTGGGTCTCTGTGGTGAGTCTGTGGGTCTATGTGTGGTGAGTGCGTGTGTCTCTGTGTGGTGAGTCTGTGGGTCTCTGTGGTGAGTCTGTGGGTCTATGTGTGGTGAGTGCGTGTGTCTCTGTGTGGTGAGTCTGTGTGTCTCTGTGGTGAGTCTGTGGGTCTCTGTGTGGTGAGTGCGTGGGTCTCTGTGTGGTGAGTCTGTGGGTCTCTGTGTGGTGAGTCTGTGGCTCTCTGTGTGGTGAGTCTGGGGGTCTCTGTGTGATGAGTCAATGGGTCTCTATGTGATGAGTCTATGGGTCTCGGTGTGGTGAGTCTAAGGGTCTCTATATGGTGAGTCTGTGGGTCTGTGTGTGATGAGTCTATGGGTCTATGTGTGGTGAGTCTATCGGTCTCTATGTGGTGAGTCTGTGGGTCTGTGTGTGATGAGTCTATGGGTCTATGTGTGGTGAGTCTGTGGGTCTCTGTGTGGTGAGTCTGTGGCTTTCTGTGTGGTGAATCTGTGGCTCTCTGTGTGGTGAGTCTGTGGCTCTCTGTGTGGTGAGTCTGTGGGTCTCTGTGTGATGAGTCTATGGCTCTCTGTGAGGTAAGTCTATGGGTCTCTGTGTGGTGAGTCTGTGGGTCTCTGTGTGGTGAGTCTGTAGGTCTCTGTGTGGTGAGTCTGTGGGTCTCTTGTGTGGTGAGTGCGTGGGTCTCTGTGTGGTGAGTCTGTGGGTCTCTGTGTGGTGAGTCTGTGGGTCTCTGTGGTGAGTCTGTGGGTCTCTGTGGTGAGTCTGTGGGTCTCTGTGGGTGAGTCTGTGGGTCTCTGTGTGGTGAGTCTGTGGGTCTCTGTGTGGTGAGTATGTGGGTCTCTGTGTGGTGAGTCTATGGGTTCTGTGTGGTGAGTCTGTGTCTCTGTGTGGTGAGTCTGTGGGTCTCTGTGTGGTGAGTCTCTGGGTCTCTGTGGTGAGTCTGTGGGTCTCTGTGTAGTGAGTGCGTGGGTCTCTGTGTGGAATAGTCTGTGGGTCACTGTGTGGTGAGTCTGTGGGTCTCTGTGGTGAGTCTGTGGGTCTACGTGTGGTGAGTGCATGTGTCTCTGTGTGGTGAGTCTGTGGGTCTCTGTGTGGTGAGTCTGTGGGTCTCTGTGTGGTGAGTCTGTGGGTCTCTGTGGTGAGTCTGTGGGTCTACGTGTGGTGAGTGCATGTGTCTCTGTGTGGTGAGTCTGTGGGTCTCTGTGTGGTGAGTCTGTGGGTCTCTGTGTGGTGAGTCTATGAGTCTCTGTGGTGAGTCTGTGGGTCTACGTGTGGTGAGTCTGTGAGTCTTTGTGTGAGTCTGTGGGTCTCTATGTGGTGAGTCTGTGGGTATCTGTGTGGTGAGTCTATGAGTCTCTGTGGTGAGTCTGTGGGTCTCTGTGCGTGGTGAGTCTGTGTGTCTCTGTGGTGAGTCTGTGGGTCTCTGTGTGGTGAGTGCGTGGGTCTCTGTGTGGTGAGTCTGTGGGTCTCTGTGTGGTGAGTCTGTGGCTCTCTTGTGGTGAGTCTATGGGTCTCTGTGTGGTGAGTCTAAGGGTCTCTAAATGATGAGTCTATGTGTCTCTGTGTGGTGAGTCTATCGGTCTCTATGTGGTGAGTCTGTGGGTCTGTGTGTGATGAGTCTATGGGTCTATGTGTGGTGAGTCTGTGGGTCTCTGTGTGGTGAGTGCGTGGGTCTCTGTGTGGTGAGTCTGTGGGTCTCTGTGTGGTGAGTCTGTGGCTCTCTGTGTGGTGAGTCTGTGGGTCTCTGTGTGATGAGTCTATGGTCTCTGTGAGGTGAGTCTATGGGTCTATGTGTGGTGAGTCTGTGGGTCTCTGTGTTGTGAGTCTGTGGGTCTCTGTGTGTGGTGAGTCTGTGAGTCTTTGTTGTGAGTCTGTGGGTCTCTGTGTGGTGAGTCTGTGGCTCTCTGTGTGGTGAGTCTATGAGTCTCTGTGGTGAGTCTGTGGGTCTCTGTGGTGAGTCTGTGGGTCTATGTGTGGTGAGTGCGTGGGTCTCTGTGTGTGGTGAGTCTGTGAGTCTTTGTGGTGAGTCTGTGGGTCTCTGTGTGGTGAGTCTGTGGGTCTCTGTGTGGTGAATCTATGAGTCTCTGTGGTGAGTCTGTGGGTCTCTGTGGTGAGTCTGTGGGTCTCTGTGTGGTGAGTGCGTGGGTCTCTGTGTGGTGAGTCTGTGGGTCTCTGTGTGGTGAGTCTGTGGCTCTCTGTGTGGTGAGTCTGTGGGTCTCTGTGTGATGAGTCTATGGGTATCTATGTGATGAGTCTATGGGTTTCTGGTGTGGTGAGTTTATCGGTCTCTATGTGGTGAGTCTGTGGGTCTGTGTGTGATGAGTCTATGGGTCTATGTGTGGTGAGTCTGTGGGTCTCTGTGTGGTGAGTCTGTGGCTCTCTGTGGTGAGTCTGTGGCTCTCTGTGTGGTGAGTCTGTGGGTCTGTGTGAGGTGAGTCTATGGCTCTCTGTGTGGTGAGTCTGTGGGTCTCTGTGTGGTGAGTCTACATGTCTCTGTGTGGTGAGTCTATGTGTCTCTGTGTGGTGAGTCTATCGGTCTCTATGTGGTGAGTCTGTGGGTCGTGTGTGATGAGTCTATGGGTCTATGTGTGGTGAGTCTGTGGGTCTCTGTGTGTGAGTCTGTGGCTCTCCGTGTGGTGAGTCTGTGGCTCTCTGTGTGGTGAGTCTGTGGGTCTCTGTGGTGAGT
>WFAB01003554.1:0-14943 GCA_018977245.1 Lethenteron camtschaticum
CAGAGCGAGTGAAGCCTGGCACGGGTCACATACACCAGTGGGAACAAGCCTGGCACGGGTCACATACACCAGTGGAACAAGCAGGGGAGGGGGGAGGCACGCACGCACGCACGTAAGGGTCAGGACCGATGGGTGACTGGCCCCCCGCGCTTGAAGCCGCGGCTACAATAATACTCATAATAATAATAATCCTTTGCGCACGCAAAATGCTCCAGCCCTCGCCACCACTACCACCACTGCATGCCCAGGGTGGGTGAGTGGAGCGAGCGAGGTGAGTGAGCGAGTGAGTCCAGTGAGGAGCCGGTTCTTGTAAACTACTAACCCCGCCGGCGTTGGCGTGGGGCGGGGGGGGATGAGAAGGTGGACAACGAGGTGGAGGGAGGCGATGATGGAAGACGTGTTATTGTACGCTGTACACTGCTCCGGTCCACTCAATTTGCACGCGATGTTTGTTGATGGTGATGACGCCGGTGGCTGGATGGATGATGATGATGACGACGATGATGATGGTGGAATAAAATCTAGAACCCGGCAGGGTGAAACACTGGTGGACTGTTGTTGTTGTCGACCTTTTACCCCCAACCCCAGGGACGTACACGGGGGCGGGAAGGTGATGTGGGCAGTGGTTGTGGGTTGCCCCACGCTTGGTTAGAGCCACAGCTGGTTAAACTCACGGCTGGTTAAACTCACGGCTGGTTAAACTCACAGCTGGTTAAACTCACGGCTGGTTAAACTCACGGCTGGTTAAACCGACGGCTGGTTAAACTCACTGCTGGTTAAACCGACGGTTGGTTAAAATCACCGCTGGTTAAACTCACGGCTGGTTAAACTCACGGCTGGTTAAACTCACCGCTGGTTAAACTCACGGCTGGTTAAACTCACAGCTGGTTAAACTCACCGCTGGTTAAACTCACCGCTGGTTAAACTCACGCTGGTTAAACTCACGGCTGATTAAACTCACAGCTGGTTAAACTCACGGCTGGTTAAACTCACAGCTGGTTAAATTCACGGCTGGTTAAACTCACAGCTGGTTAAACTCACGGCTGGTTAAACTCACAGCTGGTTAAATTCACCGCTGGTTAAACTCACAGCTGGTTAAACTCACAGCTGGTTAAACTCACGGCTGGTTAAAATCACCGCTGGTTAAACTCACGGCTGGTTAAACTCACGGCTGGTTAAACTCACCGCTGGTTAAACTCACGGCTGGTTAAACTCACAGCTGGTTAAACTCACGGTTGGTTAAACTCACAGCTGGTTAAACTCACAGCTGGTTAAACTCACGGCTGGTTAAACTCACGGCTGGTTAAACTCACGGCTGGTTAAACTCACCGCTGGTTAAACTCACGGCTGGTTAAACTCACGGTTGGTTAAACTCACGGCTGGTTAAACTCACAGCTGGTTAAACTCACGGTTGGTTAAACTCACAGCTGGTTAAACTCACGGCTGGTTAAACTCACCGCTGGTTAAACTCACGGCTGGTTAAACTCACGGCTGGTTAAACTCACAGCTGGTTAAACTCACGGCTGGTTAAACTCACGGCTGGTTAAACCGACGGCTGGTTAAACTCACTGCTGGTTAAACCGACGGTTGGTTAAAATCACCGCTGGTTAAACTCACGGCTGGTTAAACTCACGGCTGGTTAAACTCACCGCTGGTTAAACTCACGGCTGGTTAAACTCACAGCTGGTTAAACTCACCGCTGGTTAAACTCACCGCTGGTTAAACTCACAGCTGGTTAAACTCACGGCTGATTAAACTCACAGCTGGTTAAACTCACGGCTGGTTAAACTCACAGCTGGTTAAATTCACGGCTGGTTAAACTCACAGCTGGTTAAACTCACGGCTGGTTAAACTCACAGCTGGTTAAATTCACCGCTGGTTAAACTCACAGCTGGTTAAACTCACAGCTGGTTAAACTCACGGCTGGTTAAAATCACCGCTGGTTAAACTCACGGCTGGTTAAACTCACGGCTGGTTAAACTCACCGCTGGTTAAACTCACGGCTGGTTAAACTCACAGCTGGTTAAACTCACGGTTGGTTAAACTCACAGCTGGTTAAACTCACAGCTGGTTAAACTCACGGCTGGTTAAACTTACGGCTGGTTAAACTCACGGCTGGTTAAACTCACCGCTGGTTAAACTCACGGCTGGTTAAACTCACGGTTGGTTAAACTCACGGCTGGTTAAACTCACGGCTGGTTAAACTCACGGCTGGTTAAACTCACGGCTGGTTAAACTCACGGCTGGTTAAACTCACGGCTGGTTAAACTCACGGCTGGTTAAACTCACGGCTGGTTAAACTCACGGCTGGTTAAACTCACCGCTGGTTAAACTCACGGCTGGTTAAACTCACCGCTGGTTAAACTCATGGCTGGTTAAACTCACGGCTGGTTAAACTCACGGCTGGTTAAACTCACGGCTGGTTAAACTCACCGCTGGTTAAACTCACGGCTGGTTAAACTCACCGCTGGTTAAACTCACGGCTGGTTAAACTCACCGCTGGTTAAACTCACAGCTGGTTAAACTCACGGCTGGTTAAACTCACGGTTGGTTAAACTCACGGCTGGTTAAACTCACGGCTGGTTAAACTCACGGCTGGTTAAACTCACGGCTGGTTAAACTCACGGCTGGTTAAACTCACGGTTGGTTAAACTCACGGCTGGTTAAACTCACAGCTGGTTAAACTCACAGCTGGTTAAACTCACGGCTGGTTAAACTCACGGTTGGTTAAACTCACAGCTGGTTAAACTCACGGTTGGTTAAACTCACAGCTGGTTAAACTCACAGCTGGTTAAACTCACGGCTGGTTAAACTCACAGCTGGTTAAACTCACAGCTGGTTAAACTCACAGCTGGTTAAACTCACGGCTGGTTAAACTCACAGCTGGTTAAATTCACAGCTGGTTAAACTCACGGCTGGTTAAACTCACGGCTGGTTAAACTCACAGCTGGTTAAACTCACAGCTGGTTAAACTCACCGCTGGTTAAACTCACGGCTGGTTAAACTCACAGCTGGTTAAACTCACAGCTGGTTAAACTCACGGTTCGTTAAACTCACAGCTGGTTAAACTCACGGTTGGTTAAACTCACAGCTGGTTAAACTCACAGCTGGTTAAACTCACAGCTGGTTAAACTCACGGCTGGTTAAACTCACAGCTGGTTAAATTCACAGCTGGTTAAACTCACGGCTGGTTAAACTCACGGCTGGTTAAACTCACAGCTGGTTAAACTCACAGCTGGTTAAACTCACCGCTGGTTAAACTCACGGCTGGTTAAACTCACAGCTGGTTAAACTCACAGCTGGTTAAACTCACGTCTGGTTAAACTCACGGCTGGTTAAACTCACGGTTGGTTAAACTCACAGCTGGTTAAACTCACGGCTCGTTAAACTCACAGCTGGTTAAACTCACGGCTGGTTAAACTCACGGCTGGTTAAACTCACAGCTGGTTAAACTCACAGCTGGTTAAACTCACCGCTGGTTAAACTCACGGCTGGTTAAACTCACAGCTGGTTAAACTCACCGCTGGTTAAACTCACGGCTGGTTAAACTCACGGCTGGTTAAACTCACGGCTGGTTAAACTCACAGCTGGTTAAACTCACGGCTGGTTAAACTCACGGCTGGTTAAACTCACAGCTGGTTAAACTCACAGCTGGTTAAACTCACAGCTGGTTAAACTCACAGCTGGTTAAACTCAGGACTGGTTAAACTCACAGTTGGTTAAACTCACAGCTGGTTAAATTCACGGCTGGTTAAACTCACAGTTGGTTAAACTCACGGCTGGTTAAACTCACAGCTGGTTAAACTCACAGCTGGTTAAACTCACGGCTGGTTAAACTCACGGTTGGTTAAACTCACGGCTGGTTAAACTCACGGCTAGTTAAACTCACGGCTGGTTAAATTCACGGCTGGTTTAAACTCACGGCTGGTTAAACTCACGGCTGGTTAAACTCTCCGCTGGTTAAACTCACAGCTGGTTAAACTCACGGCTGGTTAAACTCACAGCTGGTTAAACTCACCGCTGGTTAAACTCACGGCTGGTTAAACTCACAGCTGGTTAAACTCACGGTTGGTTAAACTCACAGCTGGTTAAACTCACAGCTGGTTAAACTCACGGCTGGTTAAACTCACGGCTGGTAAAACTCACGGCTGGTTAAACTCACCGCTGGTTAAACTCACGGCTGGTTAAACTCACGGTTGGTTAAACTCAAAGCTGGTTAAACTCACAGCTGGTTAAACTCACGGCTGGTTAAACTCACGGCTGGTTAAACTCACGGCTGGTTAAACTCACGGCTGGTTAAACTCACGGCTGGTTAAACTCACGGCTGGTTAAACTCACCGCTGGTTAAACTCACAGCTGGTTAAACTCACCGCTGGTTAAACTCGCAGCTGGTCAAACTCACGGCTGGTTAAACTCACGGCTGGTTAAACTCACGGCTGGTTAAACTCACGGCTGGTTAAACTCACCGCTGGTTAAACTCACGGCTGGTTAAACTCACCGCTGGTTAAACTCACGGCTGGTTAAACTCACCACTGGTTAAACTCACAGCTGGTTAAACTCACGGCTGGTTAAACTCACGGTTGGTTAAACTCACGGCTGGTTAAACTCACAGCTGGTTAAACTCACGGCTGGTTAAACTCACGGCTGGTTAAACTCACAGCTGGTTAAACTCACAGCTGGTTAAACTCACCGCTGGTTAAACTCACGGCTGGTTAAACTCACAGCTGGTTAAACTCACAGCTGGTTAAACTCACGGCTGGTTAAACTCACGGCTGGTTAAACTCACAGCTGGTTAAACTCACGGCTGGTTAAACTCACGGCTGGTTAAACTCACAGCTGGTTAAACTCACAGCTGGTTAAACTCACCGCTGGTTAAACTCACGGCTGGTTAAACTCACAGCTGGTTAAACTCACCGCTGGTTAAACTCACGGCTGGTTAAACTCACGGCTGGTTAAACTCACGGCTGGTTAAACTCACAGCTGGTTAAACTCACGGCTGGTTAAACTCACAGCTGGTTAAACTCACAGCTGGTTAAACTCACGGCTGGTTAAACTCACAGCTGGTTAAACTCACGGCTGGTTAAACTCACAGTTGGTTAAACTCACAGCTGGTTAAACTCACGGCTGGTTAAACTCACAGTTGGTTAAACTCACGGCTGGTTAAACTCACAGCTGGTTAAATTCACGGCTGGTTAAACTCACAGTTGGTTAAACTCACGGCTGGTTAAACTCACGGCTAGTTAAACTCACGGCTGGTTAAACTCACGGCTGGTTAAACTCACGGCTGGTTAAACTCACGGCTGGTTAAACTCACCGCTGGTTAAACTCACAGCTGGTTAAACTCACAGCTGGTTAAACTCAGGGCTGGTTAAACTCACAGCTGGTTAAACTCACCGCTGGTTAAACTCACGGCTGGTTAAACTCACAGCTGGTTAAACTCACGGCTGGTTAAACTCACGGTTGGTTAAACTCACGGCTGGGTTAAACTCACGGCTGGTTAAACTCACAGCTGGTTAAACTCACGGTTGGTTAAACTCATGGCTGGTTAAACTCACGGCTGGTTAAACTCACGGCTGGTTAAACTCACAGCTGGTTAAACTCACGGCTGGTTAAACTCACCGCTGGTTAAACTCACGGCTGGTTAAACTCACAGCTGGTTAAACTCACAGCTGGTTAAACTCACGGCTGGTTAAACTCACAGCTAGTTAAACTCACGGCTGGTTAAACTCACCGCTGGTTAAACTCACGGCTGGTTAAACTCACCGCTGGTTAAACTCACGGCTGGTTAAACTCACGGCTGGTTAAACTCACGGCTGGTTAAACTCACCGCTGGTTAAACTCACAGCTGGTTAAACTCACGGCTGGTTAAACTCACGGCTGGTTAAACTCACGGCTGGTTAAACTCACAGCTGGTTAAACTCACGGCTGGTTAAACTCACAGCTAGTTAAACTCACGGCTGGTTAAACTCACGGCTAGTTAAACTCACGGCTGGTTAAACTCACAGCTGGTTAAACTCACGGCTGGTTAAACTCACAGCTGGTTAAACTCACAGCTGGTTAAACTCACAGCTGGTTAAACTCACGGCTGGTTAAACTCACAGCTGGTTAAACTCACTGCTGGTTAAACTCACAGCTGGTTAAACTCACGGCTGGTTAAACTCACGGCTGGTTAAACTCACAGCTGGTTAAACTCACAGCTGGTTAAACTCACGGCTGGTTAAACTCACAGCTGGTTAAACTCACTGCTGGTTAAACTCACAGCTGGTTAAACTCACAGCTGGTTAAACTCACCGCTGGTTAAACTCACGGCTGGTTAAACTCACACTTGGTTAAGCCAACGGTTGTTTAAACCCACAGTGGGTTACACTGACGGATTAACAGATGGTTGGTTAAACACACGGTTGGATAAAACCACACGGTTGGTTAAGCCGATGGCTGGTTAAACTGACACTTGGTTAAACCGACGGTTGGTAAAACTCACAGCTGGTTAAACCCATGCTTGTTTAAACCGACACTTGTTTAAACCAAAAATTAGTTAAGCCCACGGCTGGTTAAACCCACACTTGGTTGATTAAACCCACACTTGGTTAAACCCACCCACTCATCCACTCACCCACCCACTCACCAACCCACCCACCCACTCACCAACCCACTCACCAACTCACCCACTCACTCACCAACCCACCCACTCATTCACTCAACCATTCACTCACCAACTCACTCTCTCACCCACTCATCCACTCACCCACCCACTCACCAACCCACCCACTCACCCACCCACTCATCCACTCACCCACCCACTCACCAACCCACCCACTCACCCACCCACTCACCAACCCACCCACTCATTCACTCAACCACTCACTCACTCACCAACCCACTCACTCACCCACCCACCCACTCACCCACTCATTCACTCACCCACCCACTCACTCACCAAGCCACCCACTCACCCATCCACACAGACACAGGTAAAGCTGCCCCAGGTAGCCCCCACACACACACACAGGGCTGTAGGGGCAAGTGCTGTTAGTAGTAGCAGCAGCAGCACTCCTGTGAAGGCCGCCACTGTGACACACACAGAGGGGGGTGGGTGGCCACCACCAGCACCACGCCCGACCGCCTTTGTCTCCCCCAGTGGCGATGTCGACTGCCACGCCACCGCAGCAGGTGACTCATTTGAGGCTGAGTCTACCTAGGGGAGGCATAGGTTTTACAAACCAGTCCACGCTCACCGACTCCTTGAAAGTAACCACTACCACCCTGATGAGATGTTAACTACCTCGCCTGGTGCACAGGAGGTCGTGGGTTCGATCCCGGACCCTGATGAGATGTTAACTACCTCGCCTGGTACGCAGGAGGTCGTGGGTTCGATCACGACCCAGACGATGCCTGCTGCTGCTGTATATTTTGAGTCTGCGTCTCTCTCTCATCATCATCATCACAGTGGCTAGGAGATGTTCACTACCTCGCCTGGTACACAGGAGGTCGTGAATTCGATCTCGACCCTGATGAGATGTTGACTACCTCGCCTGGTACACAGGAGGTTGTGGGTTCGATCCGTGACCCTGATGAGATGTTAACTACCTCGCCTGGTACACAGGAGGTCGTGGGTTCGATCCGTGACCCTGATGAGATGTTAACTACCTCGCCTGGTACACAGGAGGTCGTGGGTTCGATCCGTGACCCTGATGAGATGTTGACTACCTCACCTGGTACACAGGAGGTCGTGGGTTCGATCACGACCCTGACGACGCCTGCTGCTGCTGCTGTATATTTGGAGTCTGCGTCTCTCTCCCGGTTCGTTGTTGTTTTCCCTTCTCCCCCTCCACATTTAGAATGGACATCGCCCCACGCGTTCACGGCGTTCGACTGCCGCTATAAATGCCCCCGCGACGATGGGGACGGTGATATCAGCCACTCGTGATGTCTGCTTGTGACAAAGAGATCCACAGTAGCTCAGTGCCATCATCACCATCACCACCATCACCACCATCATCATCATCACCATCATCACCACCACCACCATCACTATCATCATCACCACCATCACCACCATCACCACCATCACCACCACCACCATCACCACCATCACCATCACCACCATCACCACCATCACCACCATCACCATCTCCACCACCACACCATCATCACCATCACCACCATCACCATCACCACCATCACCATCACCACCATCACCACCATCATCACCATCATCACCACCATCACCACCATCACCACCATCACTACCATCACTACCATCATCACCATCACCACCATCACCACCATCACCATCACCACCATCACCACCACCACCATCACCACCATCACCACCACCACCATCACTACCATCACTACCATCACCATCACCACCATCACCACCATCACCATCACCACCATCACCACCACCACCATTTCCACCACCACCATCTTCACCACCATCACCACCATCACCACCATCACCACCATCACCACCATCACCATCACCACCTCCACCACCATCTCCACCACCATCACCATTTCCACCACCACCATCTCCACCACCATCACCACCACCATCTCCACCACCATCACCACCAGCACCACCACCACCATCTCCACCACCACCATCACCACCATCACCATCACCACCACCATCACCACCACCATCTCCACCACCATCACCACCAGCACCACCACCACCATCTCCACCATCACCATCACCACCATCACCACCACCTCCACCACCACCACCATCACCACCACCACCATCACCACCATCACCATCACCACCACCATCACCACCATCACCACCATCGCTACCATCACTACACCACCACCACCACCATCTCTACCACCACCATCACCACCACCACCATCTCCACCATCACCACCATCTCCACCATCACCACCATCACCACCATCTCCACCATCACCACCACCACCATCACCACCATCTCCACCACCACCACCACCATCACCACCACCACCATCACCACCACCACCATCACCATCATCACCACCATCACCACCATCTCCACCACCACCATCACCACCATCACCATCACCACCACCATCACCACCACCATCTCCACCACCATCACCACCAGCACCACCACCACCACCATCTCTACCACCACCACCACCACCATCACCACCACCACCATCTCCACCATCACCACCATCTCCACCATCACCACCACCACCATCACCACCATCTCCACCACCACCATCACCACCACCACCATCACCACCACCACCATCACCATCATCACCACCATCACCATCACCACCACCACCACCTCCACCACCACCTCCACCACCTCCACCACCACCACCTTCACCACCACCACCTCCACCACCTCCACCATCTTCACCACCTCCACCAACACCTCCACCACCACCAGCTCCACCACCACCTCCACCATCTTCACCACCACCACCACCACCTCCACCATCTTCACCACCACCACCTCCACTACCACCATCTTCACCACCACCACCATCTTCACCACCACCACCTCCACCACCTCCACCACCACCACCACCGGGTCGAGTGAATGAGCGATTTCAGTAACTCCAGCAGTCTAGAAAACACAAATAAATCTTCGACTTAATGACTGACTGAGTGACTGACTGCACGAATGACTGACTGAGTGACTGACTGAGTGACTGAATGACTCACTGATTGACTGAGTGACTGACTGACTGAGTGACTGAGTTAGTGACTGAGTGACTGAACTAATGACTGACTGAATGACTGACTGAATGACTGAGTGACTGACTGAGTGACTGCATGAATGACTGAGTGACTGACTGAGTGACTGCATGAATGACTGACTGAGTGACTGACTGACTCACTGACTGAACTAATGACTGACTGATCTAATGACTGAATGACTGACTGAGTGACTGAGTGACTGACTGAGTGACTGACTGACTCACTGACTGAACTAATGACTGACTGATCTAATGACTGACTGACCGAGTGACTGACTGACTGACTGCATGAATGACTGACTGGCAAAGTGGGGGGGGGGGGGGTGGGGGGCGACGGTGGTGAAGTATTGGACGCTGGGATGATGTTCGCGTGTTTGTCTGCTGGCATGAATGAGTGAACTAATGGCCGAGTGGCTGAATGAATTACTGAGTGACTGAATGACTGAGTGAGTGACTGAGTGAGTGACTGAGTGACTGAGTGGCTGAGTGACTGACTGAGTGACTGAGTGACTGAATGACTGAGTGACTGAACTAATGACTGAGTGAGTGACTGAGTGAGTGACTGAGTGGCTGAGTGACTGACTGAGTGACTGACTGACTGAGTGACTGAGTGACTGCATGACTGACTGAATGACTGAGTGACTGAATGACTGAGTGACTGAACGACTGACTGAGTGACTGACTGACTGAGTGACTGACTGATCTAATGACTGAGTGATCTAATGACTGAGTGAATGACTGAGTGATTGAATGAATGACTGAGTGACTGAATGACTGATCTAATGACTGACTGACTGAGTGACTGACTGGGATGATGTTCGCGTGTTTGTCTGCTGGCATGAATGAGTGAGTGACTGAGTGAGTGACTGAGTGGCTGAGTGACTGACTGAGTGACTGATTGACTGAGTGACTGAATGACTGAGTGACTGACTGAGTGACTGATTGACTGAGTGACTGACTGACTGAACTAATGACTGAGTGAGTGACTGAGTGAGTGACTGAGTGGCTGAGTGACTGAATGACTGAGTGACTGAATGACTGATCTAATGACTGACTGACTGAGTGACTGACTGACTGGGATGACGTTGGCGTGCTTGTGTGCTGGCACGCGCTGCGATGAGTGCATGGAATGATTTGATGAGGGTCGCTATTCTGGGCCTCGCGAGCGAGAGAATGAGAGGCTTGAGGCTGAGAGTCGAGTTTATTTTTGGAGATAAACACCGCGGAGGTGGTTGGTGGGGGTGGGGGGGTGTGGGGGGGTGGGGGGTGTGGTGGGGGGTGGGGGGGTGGTGGGGGGAGATGAGGGGGGTGATGGGGGGGTGATGGGGGGGGGTGATGGGGGGTGATGGAGGGGTGGGGGTGTGGGGGGGGTGGGGGGTGGTGGGGGGGTGGTGGGAGATGAGGGGGGTGATGGGGGGGTGATGGGGGAGGTGATGGGGGTGATGGAGGGGGTGGGGGTGGGGGGGGGGTGGGGGGGTGGTGGGGGGGTGGTGGGGGGGGGAGATGAGGGGGGTGATGGGGGTGTGATGGGGGAGTGATGGGGGTGTGATGGGGGGGATGATGGGGGGGGTGGTGGGTGGTTGATTGGGGGGGAAATGGGGGGGTGATGGGAAGGTGATGGGGTGGTGGGGGGGGGGTGATGGGGGTGTTGGGAGTGATGGGGGTGGTGGGGGTGGTGGGGGTGATGGGAATGTGATGGGAAGGTGATGGGAAGGTGATGGGGGGTGGTAGGGGTTAGAGGGGATAAGAGGTGGGGGGGGGGGTTGATGGGGGTCTATACATAGCGAGGTGACGGGCTGACTCATTGGATGCAATTGACTCGATTATCTCACTCAGTCATTCACTCAGTCATTCAGTCACTCACTCGGTCACTCACTCGGTCACTCACTCACTCACACACCCACCCACCCACCCAACCACCCACCCACCCACCCAACCACTCACCCACCCAACCACTCACCCACTCAACCACCCACTCACCCACCCACCCACTCACCCACCCACTCACCCACTGACTCACCACTCACCCACTGACTCACCACTCACCCACCTCACCACTCACCCACCTCACCACTCACCAATCACTCACTCACCCACTTACTCACCCACCCACTCACTCACCCAACCACTCACCTACCCAACCACTCAACCACCCACTCACCCACCCACCCACTCACCCACTCACTCGACCACCCACCCACTCACCCACCCAACCACTCACCCACCCACCCACTCACCCACTCACTCGACCACCCACTCACCCACCCAACCACTCACCCACCCACTCACCCACTGACTCACCACTCACCCATATCACCACTCACCCACCTCACCACTCACCAATCACTCACTCACCCACTTACTCACCCACTCACTCACTCACCACTCACTCAACACTCACTCACCACTCACGCAACACCCACTCACCCACCCACTCACTGACCACTCACTCACTCACCCACCACTCACTCACCACTCACTCACTCACTCACCACTCACGCAACACCCACTCACCCACCCACTCACTGACCACTCACTCACTCACCCACCACTCACTCACCACTCACTCACTCACCACTCACCACCCACCCACTCACCACTCACTCACCACTCACTCACCACTCACTCAACACTCACTCACCACTCACCAGCCACTCACCCACTCACTCACTCAACACTCACTCACCACTCACCAGCCACTCACCCACTCACTCACTCACCACTCACCACCCACTCACTCACCACCCACTCACCACTCACTCACTCACTCACCACTCACCACCCACCCACTCACCACTCACCACTCACCACCCACTCACTCACCACCCACTCACCACTCACCACCCACCCCTCACCACTCACCACTCACCACTCACTCACCACTCACCACCCACCCACTCACCACTCACCACCCACTCACTCACCACCCACTCACCACTCACCACCCACCCACTCACCACTCACTCACTCACCACTCACCACCCACCCACTCACCACTCACTCACCACTCACTCATTCACCACCCACTCACTCACCACTCACTCACCCACTCACCCACTCACTCACCACCCACTCACCCACTCACTCACCACTCACTCACCACTCACCCACTCACTCACCACCCACTCACCCACTCACTCACCACTCACTCACCACTCACTCACTCACTCACCACTCACCACTCACTCACTCACCCACTCACTCACCACTCACTCACTCACCCACTCACCCACTCACTCACTCACCCCCCTCACCACTCACTCACTCACCACTCACTCAATCAACTTGCCCATAAGCCACGCCCACAAAAGCATCGACCAATCAGGAGCCGCGGTTTGGCTCTTAAATATCGGTCAGCAGAGTGCAGTCAGATCATTTGGGCTCGATCCGAACTCACCAATACACGCACGGATTCTCACGGATACTCACGGATTCTCACTGATACTCACTGGTACTCACTGGTACTCACGGATACTCACGGATTCTCACTGGTACTCACTGGTACTCGCTGGTACTTTCTCGCCGAGAGGAACGAAATCGTGGGAAGGAGACACGGGCAGGACACCTCGGACTTGAGATCACTTACGTGCAGGTGAGTGAGTGGGTGAGTGGGTGGGTGGTGGTGAGGTGGAGTGAGTGGTGGGTGGTGAGTGGGTGGGGGGGGGAGGGGGGGGGGGGGGGGGGGGGTGGGGTGGGTGAGTGGGTGAGTGGGTGGGTGAGTGAAGTGGGTGGGGGTGGTGGGTGAGTGGGTGAGTGGGTGGGTGAGTGAGTGGGTGAGTGGTGGGTGAGTGGGTGAGTGGGTGAGTGGGTGGGTGGGTGAGTGGGTGGGTGGTGGGGTGGGGGGGTGGGGGGGGGGGTGAGGGGTGGGGTGGGGTGGGTGGGTGAGTGGGGGGTGAGTGGAGTGGTGGTGGTGTGAGGTGGGTGAGTGAGTGGGTGGGTGAGTGGGGAGTTGGGTGTGAGTGGGTGGGTGAGTGGGTGGGTGAGGAGTGAGTGGGGTGGGGTGGGTGAGTGGGGTGGGTGAGTGGGTGGGTGAGTGGGTGAGTGGGTGGGTGAGTGGGGGGTGGGTGAGTGAGTGGGTGGGTGGAGTGGGTGGGTGAGTGAGTGGGTGAGTGGGGTGGTGAGTGGGTGGGTGAGTGGGTGGGTGAGTGGAGTGAGTGGTGAGTGAGTGGGTGAGTGGGTGAGTGAGTGGGTGGGTGAGTGGGTGGGTGAGTGAGTGGGTGAGTGGTGAGTGGGTGGTGGGTGAGTGAGTGGGGGTGGGTGAGTGGGTGGGTGAGTGAGTGAGTGGGTGGGTGGGTGGGTGGGTGAGTGAGGTGGTGAGTGAGTGGGTGAGTGGTGAGTGATGGGTGGGTGAGTGGTGTGAGTGAGTGGGTGGGTGAGTGAGTGAGTGGTGAGTGGGTGGGTGAGTGGGTGGGTGAGTGGTGGTGGGGTGGGTGAGTGGGTGGGTGAGTGGGTGGGTGAGTGGTGGGTGAGTGGTGGGTGGGTGAGTGGGTGAGTGGGTGGGTGGGTGAGTGGGTGGGTGAGTGGGTGGGTGAGTGGTGGGTGAGTGGGTGGGTGAGTGGGTGAGTGGAGTGGGTGGGTGAGTGGGTGGGTGGGTGAGTGGGGGGGTGGTGGGGTGAGTGGGTGGGTGAGTGGGTGGGTGAGTGGGTGGGTGAGTGAGTGGAGTGGGTGGGTGAGTGAGTGGTGGTGGGTGTGAGTGGGGTGAGTGGGTGGGTGAGTGGGTGGTGGGTGGGTGGGTGGAGTGGTGGGTGAGTGGGGGGGGTGAGTGGGTGGGTGAGTGGGTGAGTGGGTGGGTGGGGTGAGTGGGTGGGTGAGTGAGTGGTGTGGGTGAGTGAGTGGTGAGTGGGTGAGTGGAGTGGGTGAGTGGGGGGGGGGGGGGAGTGGGTGAGTGGGTGGGTGAGTGAGTGGGTGGTGAGTGGGTGAGTGGGTGGGTGAGTGAGTGGGGGGGGGGGAGTGGGTGGGTGGTGGTGAGTGTGAGTGAGTGGGTGGGTGGGGGTGGTGGGTGGGGTGAGTGGGTGGGTGGGTGGTGAGTGAGTGAGTGGGGGTGAGTGGGTGAGTGGGAGTGAGTGGGTGGGTGAGTGGGTGGGTGGGTGGGGGTGAGTGGGTGAGTGGTGGGTGAGTGAGTGGTGGGTGAGTGGGTGAGTGGTGGGTGGGGGGGTGAGTGGGTGGGTGAGTGGGTGGGTGAGTGGGTGGGTGGGTTGAGTGAGTGAGTGGTGAGTTGGTGAGTGGGGGAGTGAGTGGGTGGGT